>PVIY010015445.1:0-53849 GCA_004026745.1 Myrmecophaga tridactyla | reverse complement strand
CTTCGTTTAGTTATGCCTTTCTCTCTATGCTGCAGCTGCAATTACTGGTGCCCTGATTCTGAATTCACAGTCCTGACAATAGCAAGCAGAAAGAGTTTTGGATCAAAGGTCTTTATACTAGAAAAATGAACTTAGGATATATTGTTTATATTAAGCTGTAAGAGTTTTTTATTTGTTTAATCCATGAAGCATTCTATAGCTATTAGAATGGAATTACTTTACCTTCTCTTTGTAAATCCTATATATACCCAAGGTATCAAAAATATGTGCTTTATGGGTGGGTCTTCCAGAGAAAGACGACAGGAAACTGTCAAATACATATGGCACAAAAATCAGTTCCCTGCAAAATGAGAGTCAATATTCCGTTTACCAAAGAAATTTACCAAAGGTATTTACAGGTAAGATTTGCAATGAAGCCTGCTCCCTAAACTCGTACGAGATTAAAAGAACATCTACCTGTTCTGTTTAATTTTACATCCAGTAGATTCTCTTTTAATATTCATGGTTAAGGTGGCTGAAACATCAATTCCATTGTTATTTAAGTGAATAAAGCTTTTAGTAGGAAACTAAACAGAGACCAAGAACCTCATGCTGTCCACGTCTAAGGCTTCTGGTGATAAATGAAGTCGTGCTTCTGTCTCAGAAGACGCACCTGACTCTAGATACAGAGGACGCTCTGGGGATATTCCAAGGGCATCTGCTCCGGCAGGAAGTTGTCCTCCAGAGAGGGCACCAACTGCTGCCAAGCTCCAGGCCATAGCGGGGACGGCACCGATCTCAAAATCGAGCCACCTGGCCCTTTCCTTCCATCCTGGCTCCTCGGGTTTTCAGCAATTTCGTGATAAGGCATTTTACTCTTGTCTCTTCATGGGCTAGGCTCACTCTGGTCTAACTGTATGTCATCCTGTTACGAGGTACTGAAATACAAGCTTTTTTTTGAGATTATCAAAAGCTTGTTCATTCTTAAGACAGAAAATGGCTCATACCAGCCGCACAACTGGGTCCAGGTCGGCTCCACTGCACAGTAAGCCGGCGTGGTGAGTTCTGTGGGGATTAGTTCAGTTCTGATGGCACCAACATTCTACTCTCTTAAGATTTCGCCGATTTCTCCTTCACCTCTCCTTGCTCCCCTCCTCATCATCTTCACCTTCTTCACCAGTTTCTTCCAGTCCTTCTTCTTCATCATCATCTTCATCATCCACATCAGGAACCAAACTGCACTGTAATGGATCTGCCCGAACGCCACCTGGGACGCCCTCCCCGACCCATCTGCACCTGCCCCAGGACGGTCAGCGACCAGGTAAGGGGCTCCGGCTCTCTCGCCACCCTTCCTGCGGGCGCCATTCTGTGCCTACTCAGACACTTCGTCCAACCCTCCCCAGATTTCCACTTGATTCCCATCGACTTTGAGGACGGATCACCACTCTCATTCAGATGAAATTCTTTGGAGAGAACTTTATTTTCAAAGTAAGGGTTTTCATCAAAATAAAAATCTGTTCTGTAACTTGATTTAATATCACCAAATTCTGTGACCTCAACTCCTGTCAAATAATGCAGTGCCCCTTCATCCTCCCCCCGAAGCAATGCGACACTTGTGGACGGTGGACAAATGTTACCCCAAAATTGGGGATTTTGGCGATCAATTCTGACTTCTTCTGAAAGAATGGTTAGCAGAGTTTATTATATTTCTGTTCTACTTTCAAAATTTCCTCCCTGGCTTGTTCATTAAGTCTATTTCATTTTGTACTTCATCAATATGTTCAACTGCTTCCCGCGTGTTCTTTTTCTCCTTTCGGCAAGTCCAGAGCAGCCGATGTTTCCTCGGCCTGGGACAGGAGGCAGCTTTCCTGCCTTCACTGGAGGCTGCAGTGTAGACTGGCATTTGGCAGCCATGCTGTTAAGTCCAATAACCAGAGCCAAAGAGAAGCGACTGCCTGGAAGAAGCTCAGAGAACTGACCTCATGAGTTTTTATTTTCTGGTTTATTCCTAGGCCGCCTCAGGAAAAAGAGCTAGTACTAAGATACACTTACACTGGTCAGCTGATGAAACTGAACTTGAAGTCCAGTCTTCCCCCACAACTAGAGCCTGAACCTGTCACATGGATGTAAGGAAATGTTTGTTTAGACTTTTTCTAAAAATTGGCAAGACTTCAGATATTACCTAGTCTAACATTCCTAAGTTAGTGCCAGAATGCCAGGAAGACCCAAAAGGTATGTTTTGGCGGTTGTTCTTTTTCCAAAGATCTGTGGCCAGTTTTTCTCAAACAGTCCAAGTGTGGTCAGCAGGTGTAACACGTGATGCATCACACCCAGAAATGTGTGTGTGCCATGAAAAGGCCAAAGACAACTCACGCTCTAAATCCATTTCCGATTCAATATTTCTATCAACAGACTAGCATTTCTCCATTAACTGAGGTTCAATTTCCAGTTCTAACTTCACATTCAATTTATTAATCCTGTTGACTGATTTTTTTCCCTTCCTATGTATAATTTTTCTCTTCATTTCCTGTCAACCACTTCAAGACAGGTTATGTATTGGCAATTAATTTCCCTCCAACGCTTAACCCTTTCAATCCAAAATTACTCTGTTGTTAATCTTCCTGAACTGCTTTTATTATGATGTACACTTCTCAAGAATTTACTGATAACCAAGTACCTTGAGGATCTTTTAAAAAACGTTTCTTGACTAAGTAATTTATAACAATGATATAAAATTGAAAAGGTAAACGAGAATTCAGGGAAGAGTCATCCAGGTCTTTGCTCTAGGGGAAACCATGTTACCAGTGTGTGTGTGTGTGTGTGTGTGTATCAATCTAGAGACATTCTCCATATACACACACACATTACATCCACACACACAGCCATCAAAGCACATATATACACGCCACACAGAGACCACCAAGATAACGTCCTGTACAAAGTTCTATGCACGCTTTTTACAACTGATGCATTTTACAAATTGTTCTATATAAAGTATGAGTATAATAAATCTGCCTCATTCTTTTCAATCGTTGCACAGTATTCCACTATATGGCAGCCAGGTCATTGACCTAGCCAGGCTTCTACTGATGGATGTAACTTTAACTTTTTGCAATGGATATCTTTGTACATACACTACTTTTTATGTGTGCAAGTGGATCAGGAGGCTATATTTCCTAGAAATGGAATTATTGGGTCAAAGGGTATGTGTATTTGTAAACTTCATAGATGTTGCAAAAGCTCTCTCTATAGAAGTTGTTCCACTTACACACCCACTAGCAATGCACGATAATGACAGACTGTGAACTCTCCCTTTTTTCCCATCTGTTTCCACTATAATCTGCCTATGATATTTCTCGCTATGCCCCAGGACACCCCATTCTCTCTGGTTAGGGCACTCACCTGTCAGACTCCACAAAACTCATTCTTACTCGGCTCTTCTGTCTCCACCTACGCTGCTTGCCCATCTTGAACTCCTTTTTCCTCTGCTCATTCAATCTGAGTTCTACCTCCTCAATGGACGCTTGCCACTAATGACATCAGCCTTTCCTCCCACAGCCTACCCAAACCATGTCTTATCTAACCATACACTCCGGTATATAAATATAGTCAATTTGCCCATTTATTATACTCTGTGTTCATATCATTTTAAATTGCTTCACACATCTCATTATCCCCAACCAATTTATATTCTTTTTGATTGTGTGAGTGTATTATATCCTTCCTTTGAACACACCACAGTTCTGGTAAATTTAAAAATACTTCTCTTAAATCTTAAATTGGCTTCAGAACTTTCCCTATTATATAGAGCTGAGAACCAAATTCTGTGAGGGCAGTTTAAATTCACCTTCGGTGAAAAGAGAATCAACCTCCCTTCATGTTACTTATAATCTTTCCTCTTAGCCTTTATGTTTCTAAATGTATACAAGGAATTCAATTCAGATTTCTTGAATTTATCTCGTTCCTAATTTTTCTACTTTAATAATGTATGTATGTAGTTTTAGTATATAATACCTTTATATAAGACTATAGAGTTATATTATCATCTTTAGAGTTTTCTCTTAGTCACAAAGACTGGGTAAAAGTTACTTTTAATGAACTTGACAAGCTATTAACTTTGCTGTTACAGTCATTAAAATGGAAGTTTTCGGGCAGGCCGTGGTGGCTCAGCAGGCAGAGTTCTTGCCTGGCATGCCGGAGACCTGGGTTTAATTCTCAGTGCCTGCCCTTGCCAAAAAAAAAAGGAAGCTTTCCATTAAAACCTACGAAGAAGTACGCTGTGTAGAATTTTTAAAGCAAGTATTAGTTGCTTGTAGTATTTGTGAATAAAATACAATAAAACTGTGACATTTTCCTAAATTTTTTATCTAGAGTATTGATAATTTATTGTGAGCCACCCTTCTACTACAGCTTTTTCTCCAGTTAGAATTTTGAAAATTTTTTTGACGTTTTAAAAAATATTTTTATTGAGAAATATTCACACACATGCAGTCCATCCTTAGTGTAAAATCAATGGCTCACAATATCATCACATAGTTGTGTATTCATCATCATGATCATTTTTAGAACATATACATCACTCCAGAAAAAGAAATAAAAACTCTTACATCCCATACCCCTTACCCCTCCCTCTCATTGACGACTAGTATTTCAATCGACTCAATTTTTTTTTTACCCCTTATCCTTCCATTATTTATTTATTTTTTATACTCTTTTTTTTTTACTCATATGCCCATACCCTGGATAAAAGGAGCATCAGATACAAGGTTTTCACAATCACACAGTCACATTGTAAAAATTATATAGTTATATAATTATCTTCACGAATCAAGGCTACTGGACCACAGCTCAACAATTTCAGGTACTTCCCTCCAGCCACTCCAATACACCATAAACTAAAAAGGAATATCTACATAATGCATAAGAATAACCTCCAGGATAACCTCTTGACTCTGTTCAAAATCTCTCAGCCAATGACACTTTGTCTCATTTCTCTCTTCTCCCTTTTGGTCAAGAAGGCTTTCTCAATCCCTTGATGCTGAGTCCCAGTTCATCCTGGGAGTCCTGTTCCATGTTACTAGGGAGATTTATACCCCTGCGAGTCATGTTCCAAGTAGGAGGGAGGGCAGCGAGTTCACCTGCTCAGTTGGCTGAGAGAGAGAGGCCACATTTGAGCAACAAAAAAGGTTTTCTGGGGATGACTCTTAGGCATAATTTTAAGCAGGCTTAACTTTCCCCTTACAGGAATTCAAGTCTCATACGGGCAAACCCCCAAATCGAGGTCTCAGCCTACTGAATTGGTTGTCTCCACTGCTTGAGAGAATATCAGCAACTCCCCAGATGGGGAAATTCCATACTCTTCCTTTCTTCCCAGGACAATGTTTTTGAGGAGTTTTGGTCACGAAGTCCCCTTATCTTTGTAAGGATGGGTATTCTAGTTTTTGCTTATACTCCCAGTGTAAAAATCCCAACTTTGCCATCAAAGCAACCTAAGCTCCAAAAGTCCTTTTGCAAAACAAATACACTTTTTGTGAAAAAAAAAGAAGACATCAAAACAAATTTTAGCAAAACACACCAATTTTATGATTATTTAATGTTGTACAGGATCTCCAATAAATTACCGCAGTTAAATACTGTGCCAAAGATACTTGTTACTCAATAGATAGTATACTGTGGCTTTATTTATTATCTAGGAATTTTTCTTACAATAAAATTTGTGGTTAATCAGGAGATGGAAAGAGCTTCATTACACAGAGGTGTTATTTATTATGATTCATTAAAATGAAAGTCTACTCATAACATGTGATATCCAAACCCAAATTTTATATTGTCTTATAGTCTCTCAATCTAGTGGCAATATTGTGATAATCAGAACAAGTGATATTAACTCTGGAATATTTTAAAAAATGCAAAGAATCATGGATACGTGAAGAAAGCTGAAGACCTGAAATGTAAATATGGCTTGCCATTGAGATGCCTTTTGCGTCATATTTTAATACTAGTAACTGAAGATGAATGCAATCAATGTTCTGAGAATTAACAATGATTTAAAGAAAATGATAGCTACATTTTCAGAAGGAGCTGAAAATCAGTTTCTCTCTCATCTTGTTACACTGCTGCAAGTTCCCCTATACTCCTCTGAGAAGTGATAGAGCAAGCCAGACGGACCGCTTTCCACATCTCTGCCTTCTCACTCCCATCTGGTGTAGGCCAGAGAGGACAGAAGACTCCAGGGTTACCTTTTTATTATACCAGAGGAATAAACGAGAGTCGTCACCTAAGCTGTGAGACCCTGGGGAAGTCAGGTGGAATGTTTGAACCCAAACCTGGAAAATCCCCTCAAAGTTGGCACCAGGCTGAAAGAACAAGACGAATGGGAAGAGAAGTGCAAGGTCTGGAGAATGGCGGCTAAGAGTTCTAGCCCCATCTCTCAACCCTAAACTCCCACGGGTCTTTGGCAAGGCATCAACCATCCCCACGCCAGCCCACTATTCTCTGAAACAGAGCCACTAACAGTAACAGATTATCTCTCAGGGCCACGGTAAGGATGAGCAGATAAGAACCAAGTAAAGCATTCAGCAATATTGAAGTACTGAAGTGTTACAAAAAATGTTCAAAGTCATTTATTTATCTCTCCTCATGCTCTTATTCTTTTCTTAATAATGGCCAAACATAATGGGATCTGGCAATATGCTGACAGGAATTTAAGATTTCCTTTTGCTGCTATTACAAACCTCTTTGCTCTCAAAGGAAAACCACTACTGTTCAAACTCATGCTTGTTGTTCCCTCCTAATAAACTCCCACCTCCCCTTGCCCCGAAGGCAGAAGCGGATCCCTACAGGGCGGCTGGCCGGGAGCCCTGCACCGCCTGCCAGGAGCCACCAGGAAAGCTCCTGCTTATTGCAAATGAAGCTATTCTGGGGCTCACCCTGTCGGCTGGCTGCCAGCCCGGGGCCTGAAGACACGAGGGTGCCATCTGCCTCACCCAGCTGCTCATGACCTGCCATCCGCTTCCAACTGGGGACGCCTGACACTTGCCAGGTCAGCTAAGCAACCGCTGAAAGAGGCCCGCTGGCTTCGGGCCTGCCACGCAGCCCTTACTACCTCTCCTTACCAGTGGCGACAGAGTGAGCTGTGCTCTGAGAAAAATCAGGTATTTCCATGGAGCTCTGTCTTACCGTATGACAATTAATTCAGCATTCTCCACATTTTTGCTAAAAAACCAAACAGCTACTTCTAAATTATGCTATATTCTTAATATATGGACTGCATGTTATAAATCTCCACCATTTATTCTTCAAGAATGATTATTATGTTGTAGATGAAATGATCAGTTCTGATTACTGAAGCTCTGATAGTAAAAGGAGAAGTTTAATTTCATGCATCTCTAAACTGCCATGGTCCAGAAATGATTTAAATGCCTAGACAAGCCTTTACAAATGTAATCTGCAAATAAATCCAGTGAATATTAGGATACCTAGAGGAAAGAAGGAATTTTTATGGCTTGGGTTTGCATTCCATTACTGTAGCAATCAAATACTAATACATAGGAACTGCTAAAGCTTCTTATAACCATGAAAATAATGGCTTTTACTGATGCTACAATTTACTAGTGACATGTAGTTTCAGCTTCCAAAACAGGAAGCCCAGAGCCTGTCTCGGGACTCCCTCTGCTGTGGTGGAGGGCGCACACTGAGTTGGGGAGCCCTGAGCTCAAAACTACTGACCGAGTGGCTCAGCCAAGTGACACTCTTCACAAAATGATTAAGGAAAACCCTCCACCAACTCCCGTTATCTGCCCTAAAATACCACTGACCTCAAGAAGACAGGGCCCAAAATGGGATCTCTTGTGGAGGAAATGCCAAGATCATGGTTCTTAAAAAACAAACAAAACAACAACAATAACAAAACAACCCACAGACTACATTAATTCTAATTTCCTCCTGCTCTACCACACTCTATACTCTGGCCTTCCTGGAACCCCATCTTGTCTATTTCCTTTACAAAAACTTCAGCTCCATATGGGATCCATGAAGATAAACTCTTAATACTGAGAAAACATGATGCGGTTTTTAAAACCCTGTTCTATCTTCACATCTAACACTTGCAGTCTTCCCTCTCTGCTCAGATCAGGCAGTGGCTTACACGCACACAGGCTCTGTGCTGGGTGTGCTGAGGGATCTCTAGTCTTTAGTTTGCACAAGCAAAACAAAGATACAAATTTAATTGTTAGGAATGCTATAAAGATGTATAGTAAATCAAAAGCAAGAAGCCCTTTGCTTTCTTTCAAATGTCACTGAGAGGGTATATGGGTAGAAAGCAGAACTTAATTCTATGCCCAGAAAAAAGGAGAATATTGTGTTCAACTGTTTTTAAGATTAACATATATGAAAAATAAATATGAAGTCAAGTTCTTATGCCTACCAATCAGATGACCACTGACCAGCCCTTTCCGGCTATTAGCTGAGCTTTTCTCTTAATTTCTCTTCTCTGTCACTGCAGAGAAATATCATAGCTCCTCACTTCAAGCACTGAGTGGTGATGACACACGAAAATAAAGCGGAAATGATGCTTCCTAACCCCATTCCAGTGCAGGTCTCCTGACTCACCTCAGGGCCCGTTTAAACCTTCTCACTTTCCCCCCTCCAGTTTCTTCCTGCTCCAGTGGGAAAATATTTAGGAGATTGGCTACATTTATGTTTTCATTTGAAAGACAGAATACACATCAACCATATGTTCTTTAAGGTCTAAACTAAGAAAAACAAGTCTTTTTTGTAAGAAGAAGAAACAAAGACCTAGAAAACTTCAAAAAGCCTGGGTAAAGAGGCAGGAAAAAGTGTAAGGAAAAGGACATTTTTTCCAAACAAGATCTTATACCAGGTTCTTAACATTTTTTTATGGCATGAACTTTCTGGCAGCGTGATGACATCTACCCTTCTCAGAATAATGTTTTAAATGCATAAAATAAAAATACATAGGGTTACTAAGGGAATCAACTACATTGAAACGCAATGAACAGAATATTAAAACATCTTTGTTATGATAGTGCATGTGCTTCTTTATTAATGCATTAACTAACACTACCTAGCAGCAGGTAATTTCTAAGCAGAGATGAAAATGATGATTTTAAGATGTCTGTAAAAATGTGATATGATATGAAAATATCAATGATTTTTACTGGTGAGACAGAGAAACTGCTAAATGCTACTATGATCTGCTGCCTATATTCATAATTGAGGGAAATGCTAAATATTATTGTAGGTAGTAAAAATAAAAACATTATTTTGTTCGCAACCAAGTTCACAAATACCCATCTTCTCTTTGCAGGCCCAGATACATAAAGCAGCTAGATGCAGAAGTAGAGGGCTTAGAACAGCTCTGCCTGGTTTCTCCTTCACTGCCTATTCCTTCCCCGACCCATACCTCTGTGGCCCCTATGAGAAAAGCAGCTCAAGGATTTCTCTAAAGACAGTTTGAAAACCGCCCCTAAAGAAGTTTATTATTTAGCCTAAGACCACGTATGCAAAAACATGCCCATGCCTATTTTCCTAGCCCCCCAGTCATATCTACACATATTTTATGAAGCTTTGGCTCAAGTCCTCCTTATCACACTTTGTTTTATTTTTTCTTTTTTATACTCTAATTTTAATGATCTTTCCTTTATTTTCTTACAGTCCAAAAGTATTTAGCATGTCTTGTTGTCTTGTGACATAGAACAAAATAAAAAAAATACAAGAGCTATTTTAACTTTTTTATTGCTTAATCCCTTAATTTGTGGTTTACTTTCCCATTATATTTGTGATCTGGTTTTTTGTACTGTCAATTTATATAGTTTCTGGTCTTAACTGCTTTAATCATATTTAGTTTATATTGCCTTTTTGTTTAGAACATCCTTTCCCTTTCTTTGGTGTTTTCACTTTCCTTTTTTTTGAGGATTAAAAAAATTTTTTTTTATTGTATGGTGTAACATATATACAAAGCAAAGCAATAAAAAGCAATAGTTTTCAAAGTACTCTTCAAAAAGTGGTTACAGGGCAGATCCCAGAGTTTGTCACGGGCTACCATACCATCCTCTCGTATTTTTCATTCTAGCTGCTCCAGAATATAGGAGGCTAGAGGGCTTAAATACTTATCATCACAACCAACTTCCCCCACCTTTTTTTTAGAACAATATATATAAAAAAGCTATAAATTTCAAAGCACAACACCACAATTAGTTATAGAACACATTTCAGACTTTGACATGGATTATAATTTCACAATGTAAGGTTTTTACTTCTAGCTGCTCTAAAATACTGGAGACTAAAAGAGATATCAATTTAATGATTCAGCAGTCATATTCATTTGTTAAATTCTATCTTCTCTGTATAATTCCACCATTATCTTTGATCTTTCCATACCTCTTTAGGGTGTTTGGGCTATGGCAATTCTAAATTTTTGATACTGCAAGGGTTGTCATTAATATGGGATAGGGAGATGGAATTATCTGATGTTCTGGAGAGAACGGGCTAGGTTTCAGGACTTATCTGGACCAGGGAACCATCTGGGTAGGTTTCTGGAAAGTTATTCTAGTGCATGAAACCCTTGTGGAACCTTATATATTGCCCTAAGTGTTCTCTAGGATTGGCTGGAATGGTCCTGGTCGGGGGTTGGCAGGTTATGATAGGTAGCAGGGTCTACCTGAAGCTTGTGTAAGAGCAACCTCCAGTGTAGCCTCACGACTCTATTTGAACTCTCTCTGCCACTGATACTTTATTAATTATGCTTCTCTTCCCCTTTTTGGTGAAGATGGAATTGTTGATCCCACGGTGCCAGGTCTGGATTCATCCCTGGGAGTCCTGTCCCACGTGACCAGGGAGACTTTCACCCCTGGATGTCATGTCCCACATAGGGGGAAGGGCAATGATTTCACTTGCAAAGTTGGGTTTAGAGATACTGAGGCCACATCTGAGCAACAACAGAGGTCCTCCAGAAGTAACTCTTAGGCATTCCCATAGGTAGTCTAAGCTTCTCCGCTACCTACATAAGCTTCACAAGAGTAAGCCTCATGATTGAGGGCTTGGCCTACTGATTTGGGTGTCTCTAAAGTTTGACACAGTATCAGGGGATTCCCTGCTGATAAGGTTTAATGGTTCCATAGTCTTTCTTCCCTCCCTCAGGGGACTTTGCCAATACTTTTTGATTATCTGCTTAATATACTCTAGGATGTTTCCAGGCATTACAGTAACCTATATAGGATTAAAAGTCCTCTTTCTTTTTCTGGGGTCCCTGTGCTTCAATTGTTCAAACGAGCTGTAATCTAGATTGAATTAGATTATGCACTACAGGAAATTTCCAGATCAAATAAACCTTTCTCCCATCGGTCTCAAAGAATATATGTGCTTCTAAAAAATATATCTTCCTTACCCCTATGTTCTGAATTACTTTAACCCCAATCTGTTTGGCTTCATTCTTATCTCTAAATATCAGGTTATATATATAAAACAGCCTCAAAATCCAGAAATAATAATCACTATTCTAGACTTAATGTGTCTGCTCTAAAAACTTACAATCTAGGCCCCTGTTTTCTTACAAG
The DNA here is from genome assembly GCA_004026745.1 of Myrmecophaga tridactyla. NCBI lineage: Eukaryota > Metazoa > Chordata > Mammalia > Pilosa > Myrmecophagidae > Myrmecophaga > Myrmecophaga tridactyla. Next base: position 42,294 of record PVIY010015445.1, on the reverse strand, counting down.
TATTTTCTAAAGGTGACCATACCATTGTTGTTTTTTTGTTTCTGGCTTTTTCTCACCAAATGTCCCACATGTTCATTTACATCGTTGCATGCCTCACGGCATTGTTCCTTTTTGTAGTTGCACAGCCTTCGTTCATAAGTATATACCATTGTTCGCCACTCTACTTCTCCATCAGCACATCCTTTAGCCACCTTTATGTTGGCCATAAAAGTGGAATCATACAGTATCTGTCCTTTTGTGTCTGGCTAATTTCACTCACCATTATGTCCTCAAGGCTCATCCATCTTGTCATGTGCTTCAAGACGTCATTTTGTCTTACTGCTGCATAATATTCCATCATATATATATACCACATTTTGTTGATCCACTTGTCTGTTGGGCATTTGGTTTACTTCCATCTTTTGGCGACTGTGAATAATGCTGCTATGAGCATCGGTGTGCAAATGCCTGTTCGTGTTGTTGTTTTCAGCTCTTCTGGGTATATACCAAGTAGTGCTATTGCTGGGGTCATAGGGAAACTCAATATTTAGTCTCCTAAGGAACCACCAGTCTTCCATAGTGACTGTACCATCATACTTTCCCATCAGCAGTGCATAATGTCCCAGTTTCTCCACATCCTCTCCAACATTATAGTTTTCTATTTAATAGCAGCCATTCTTACACGTGTGAGGTGGTATTTTGTAGTCTTGTTCTGTGTTTCCCTTACAGCCAGCGAAAATGAGCATCTCTTCATGTGCTATTGACCCATCTGTATTTGCTCTTCAGAAAAATGCCTATTCATATTTTTAGCCCCTTTTATAATCGGATTGTTTGTTCTTTTATTGTTGGTTTGTATGATTTCTTTGTAAATAAAGGAAATCAAACCTTTGTCTGATATGTGATTTCCAAATATTTTCTCCCATTGAGTTGGCTGCCTCTTCACCTTTTTGACAAAGTCTTTTGAGGTGCAGGAGCATTTGACTTTGAATCCCCATTTATCTATTTTTTCTTTTGTTGCTTATTGTTTGGGTGTAAAGTTGAAGAAGCTACCTTCTATTACAAGGTCTTGAAGATGTTTCCCTACATTTTATTCTAAAAGCTTTATAGTGTTAGCTCTTAAATTTAGGTGTTTGATCCACTTTGAATTTAATTTTTGTGTAGGGTGTAAGACACTTTCATTCTCTTGGCTATTGATATCCAGTTCTTCCATGCCCAATTATTGAAATGACTATTTTGTCCCAGTTCAGAAGATCTGGGGGCATTGTACTGTTCTATGAGCACTAGAGAAGAATGTATAACCTTGTACTTTGGAGTGCAATGACCTATATATGTCTGTTAAGGTCTAATTCATTTATCAAGCTATTAAACTTCTCTATTTCCTTATTGATCTTCTGTCTGGTTGTTCTGTCTATAGAGGAGAGTGGTGTATTAAAGTCTCCTACTATTATTGTTGAAACATCTATCGCTCCCTTCAGTTTTGCCAATGTTTGCCTCATGTACTCTGGAGCTCCTTAACGGGGAGCATAAACATTTAGATTGTTATATCTTCTTGATGAATTGACCCTTTAATTAGTATATAGTGTCCTTCCTTGTCTCTTATGATGTCTTTACATTTAAAGTCTATTTTGTCCGATATTAGTATAGCTACTACTGCTTTATTTTGGTTACAACTTGCGTGAAAAATCTTTTTCCATCCTTTCACTTTCAATCTATTTGTATCCTTGTGTCTAAGATGAGTCTCTTGTAAGCAGCATATAGCTGGATTATGCTTCTTAATCCAGTTTGCCAATCTGTATCTTTTAATTGGTAAATTTAGTCCGTTAACTGAAAAGGCATTTCTTGATTCCACCACCTTATCTTTTTTATTTTGTTTGTCAGATCTATATATTCTATTCCCTCTTTTCTTTGTATTATTTAAATTACCCTTAGTGGTACTATTCAATTCTGAGCCCTCCTCCAGACTTCCCTCTCCTGTCTTTTTTTTTTTTTTTTAGCTGGCAGAACTCCTTTTAGTATTTCTTGTTGACAATTTCTTTCAGGACTTCTCTGTCTGTGAAAACTTTAATCTCTCCCTCAATTTTGAAGGACAATTTAGCTGGGTACAGAATTCTTGGCTGGAAGTCGTTCTCTTTCAGGATCTTGAATATATCATACCACTACCTTCTGGCCGCCAGGGTGTTAGTTGAGTAGTCTGAACTCATTCTTATTTGATTTCCCTTGTATTTGGTAGACTGTTTTTCTCTTGCCGCTCTCAGGATTTTCTGCTTCTCTTCAACATTTGACAGACTAACTATTATGTGCCTTGGGGAAGGCCTATTTAGATTTATTCTGTTTGGAGTTCTTTGGGCTTCTTTGACTTGTATATTTATGTCCTTTATGAAAGGTGGGAAATTTTTCCCCATTATATCCTCAACTGTTCTTCCTAACCCTTTATTCCTCTCTTCTCCTTCTGGAACACCAATGATTCTTATGTTTGTGTGCTTTGTTTTGTCTATCATTTCCCTGAGATCCCATTCAATTTTTTCCATCTTTTTTGCCATTTGCTGTTTTGAGTCTTCCAAGTCAGTTATCCAGTCCTCTGTATCATGTATTCTTTCTTCTGTCTCTTCACATCTGGTGTTGTGTGCCTCTAGTAAGTTTTTTATTTGGTCAACAGAGTCTTTAATCTCTGTGATTTCCACTATTTTTCTATTTCTTTTTTCAAATTCCTCTTCATGCTCTTCTACTGTCTTCTTGATCTCCTTTTATGTCATTTTCTATTACACTTATTTTATTAACTAGAGTTGTATGAACATCTTTGATTAGTTGTTCCAACATCTGTGTTCCTCTGGTGTTTTAATTTGGTCATTAGGCAGGGCTATATCTGTCTGCATTGTGATATTCTTAGTGGTCTTCTGCTGTCTTCATGTATTGTAAATATCTTGATTGATTTACTTTGGAAGTTGATTTTTTTCATTAGTCTAAGGCCTTGTGTTTGTGGGATGGTTGTGCAGCAGGGAGCAGGGCACAGGGTGGAGCACTCAGTACGGTGATTTGTTTCATGGCAGGTGTGGGTGCAGGTTGGGGATGTTACACTGATGCTTGTGAACATGGGTGCTCAGCAGCCAGGGAAGATGTACCTGTGTGGGTGCACTAGTCTGGGGGGTGTAGCCCTGGTATGTGCTGGTCCAAGGCATGGGGCCTTTTGTGCACATGCATAGAGCTGTGGCAGAAGGTAGGTGTTATGCATTTGTGGATTGGAGTCAAATGTGACCTGGCTGCGCAGGTCAGCACTTTCTCAGTGCTGGGAAGTGAGGCTGAGGGCTGTGCACATGTGCGGTTCTAGGACTGCTGAAAAAGTGCATTTCCCAGAGCTGAATGATGTGATTGGGGGCCTGTGCGCATGCCTGGGCCTGGGAGTGCTATAAACGGATGTGCTGAGCTCAGAGAGGGTGGGGTGAAGCTGTGTGACACTATGGGTGGGGGGTGGGGGTAGCTTAGGTATGGAGGTCAGTGCCCACAGTCTTTATGCGCTGGCAACAGCCCGCAGGGAACAGGGAGAGGGCAGAAGTGCGTGGGAGGAGTGCAGGAGAGGTGGGTTGGGCTGCATTTGGGGTAGGAGTGGGGGGCAGGTAAGTGCACTGGGGGCTGGTGGGGCACCTGGAGTGCAAGGAATGGGAGCAGCTGATGGGGTTCAGGTGCATGGGGTAGGGGGTGAGTCGCTGGCCATGGGGCTGTGCACTCCCGCAGCTCTGCAGCTCCGCGCCAGGCTCCAACTTTCTGCCTCTCAGTTCCTCGGCCGCTGCAATCAGGGCAGCCGCACTCCAGAACTGCGGCCTCAGTGGCCCTCCCATCCCTTCTCTAACTTGTCAGTGGAGCAGGGCTAAGCTTGAGCTACTCTAGTTGGCCATCTCCCAGAAGTCCTGTAGGTTATTCTTATGTATTATATAGAAAACCTCTTTTTAGTATAAGGTGTATTAGAGAGGCTAGAGGGAAGTGCCTGAAATTGTAGAGCTGTGTTCCATAGCCTTGTTTCTTGAAGACGAATGTATAATGATATCGCTTTTGCAATGTAACTCTGTGATTGTGTCTGATGCTCCTTTTATCTACGATATTGACAGATGAGAAAAAAATATGGATTAAAGATAAACAAATAATAGGGGGAACCAATGTTAAAATAAATTGAGTAGACTGAAATACTAGTGAACAATGAAACGGAGGGGTAAGGAGTATGGTATGTATGAGTTTTTTCTTCTTATTTCTTTTTCTGGAGTGATGCAAATGTTCTAAAAAATGATCATGGTGATGAATACACAACTATGTGATGATAGGCAGCCAAGAATTTGCTGAGGGTCTTCCCTTAAAGGTGGTACTAACTGAAGAATGAGAAATCCTAAAGCCTGGTCACCAAGAAGCTATCAGTTTCTTGTGCATGTAATTAACAGCACTGAATTACATTTGAATATGGTTAAAAGGGAAATTTTAGGTTGCATATGGTACAATTATAAAAATGTGCTGTCATCGATTGTCCTCACCAATGTAATGCACCAATGCAGGTGTTAGTAATACGGTGGTACACAGGAACTCTGTATTATATGCATGATTTTTCTGTAAACCCACAATTTCTTTACTGAGAAAAGCAGCAGCAGCTTTCAGTTTCTAGGATTAACAAGTTACTTCTGCATTTCCTTGCTCTGTGATTGTAAATTCACCCAAGGCATTTAAAGTCATCCCATCTCAGGACGTGAAGCCTCATAACCACTGCGTGATGGACTTAACTGGTGAAATTTCACAGAGCAGCCAGCCCTTGGCATCTTCAGGATTAACTTTTCTGATTTTAATGAATTAAAAGAAACGGAAAGAGTTCATAACTTGTAACTTCAAGTTTTGCTGAGGTCTAAGTGTTATATATTTTGAGGCTGCAAAGTAGAAATGAGACTAGTGAACTCAGCTAGTCAGTGAACCCGGCTCACCTTCTTCACCGACATCTTACACTTACACACAGCCTTGCAGAGCTGAGTTCTACTCAGTCTCACACACATACACAGTAACCTCATGAACTTATAAAAACATTTCTTTTTTAAAAAACAAAAAAGCCTAGAAAAAGAGAGCCAAGTCATTTAGTAATAGAAGAGAAGAGAAAGAACAGAGCTAAGAGTGATGAATCACAGCCAGAACGTTAGTTCTGACTAAAGCCAAAGACAGAATGTCAAATTGAACAGTGGTCAGGTATATGATGGGCACGCACCGCTATATGACCTATGTGGAAACAGGAAACAGAGATTTTTATGAGACTTTCAGTAAGATTCTAGGCCACACAATATTGGTCATAATATTAAAAATTAACCACGAAAGGTCTTGAAGGTGTGATTTAAATTTATCAGCCAATAAGGATATGGACAGTATCTAACATGCACCACTCTATCAGCAGCACCTTGGACGTGGCCTGGCAATACTAGACGTTCAGTAAATAGTTGTTAAATGTGGACTCATCTTTATATGCTACTTGTGAATTTGGGAACTGTTTCTTCAATAAATTTATTGGACGAATAGCCACAGTAGGCAGTGTAAGCCGTGAGAATTGTGACTATTGTCTGACTTTTTGCCATGAACAAAGTGAAAGAATGAGAACTGGCCAGAGGCCAAATACACCTTAGATAAAAATAACTACCAAAGAGCCACTGTAGAGTAAGGAAAGCAGCCCTCACTCTCACAGAGGGATACATTTATCTTTATCTTAAAGCTTAAGAGGCACTTCCTACAATTATGATTTCAGGACCTAGAAATTGAACTCAAGATATTATACCTCCCAATTAAATGCTTTTAAAGTATAGAATCTAGAGTACTTGCAATTTATGTTTAAACAGAAAACATCAAAAAGGTGGTAGAGTATACCTAATTAAAAAAACAAAAAAAAAAAAAAGGGAGGAAGCCTCATTACTATTTAGCAAAATCAAATAAAAGAAAATTGAATGTACGTTTTAGTAATACACTGTAAGCTTTAAAAATGCACCTGCATGGAAATAACTGAAAATTCTCTCAGTCAGAACAAAGGGAGACCAAATGGGAGATTCTGAGGCAAAGTTTCCTGGAAATATTTTAAATTCCAATCTTAGTCTATTTTGGGAACTAGAAGATGGAAAAATCTAAAGTCAGATTTTTAGAACAGGCATCAATAAAGTTAATTGTGAAAGTATAATTCTGACAGATACTTGACAGGTGAAAAATCAATTGTAGGGCTGTCAGAGCTGGGACACTCTGAGTAGAAAGCCTGAGCATGGACAGGTCCACAGACAGACGAGAGCTGTGCTCCAGGACAGACCACACCCAACTGATTTTGTTGAGACTTTGTACTCAGCATTGCTTAGAAATGTTCTCAAGGCTTCTGGAATGCTATGAGGGAATGACCTCATCTTGCGTGTACAAAGAGCACGCCTTCTTGGTGTCCAGAGGGTGGGCTCACTATGATGGTTTGGAGCTCTGTATCCCAGAAAAAACCTGTTTCTGTGGGTGTGAACTTAACCTGTTCCTGCGGGTGTGAACCCTTATAAATAAGGCCTTTTGATGAGGTTACTTCCGATAAAGTGTGGCTTAGGATGGGTCTTAACCGTATTTCTGAAGGCCGTATTAGTAAGGTCCCAGAGAGGGAAAAAAAGCCACAGGGGAGAGCCACAAGAGGAAAGTCAGGGGAGCACAGAGGAGAAGGGACAGCCAGGAGAGCTCACCGTGTGCATGTGGCAGCCAAGCCAAGGCCAAGGGTCCCCAGCAGCCAGCCCCAGAAGACCAGCCTTCAGGGAAGAGCATCACCTTGATGTTACTCTGATTTGGACTTCTTTCAGCCTTAAAATTGTGAGCCAATAAATTCCCACTGTTTAAGCCAATTCATTGCATGGTATTTGCTTTAGCAACAAGGAAACTAAAACTTTGTTATGTTACGTGTCTAAGACATGTGTCTTCAAACAGTGATAAAACCAAGTCAGAAATTTTACTATTCTTATTTCCAGTCCAAAAGTCTATCTATTATATAGTGTTTATATTTATAATTATTTAGAATTGTTCAGCTTATTATACTTATATCAACAACAACAATAAAAATCAACTATAAGGATTTTTGTTAGGTAATTGCAGTTAGTGCTACTTATTTCACCCCCTTTTAATATAAAATGTGCTTGATATTGTACAATGCTCAACACCTTAGTTGTGTGGCTTTAGCAAATTAATTCCATTTAGTCTCATTTTCCCTATCTGTAGAAAGATTTCTAGGAATCATGTCAGTTCAAATATTTCCTGAATTTATGAAAACGTGCTTGGTTCTTCCTGTGCTTTTGGTACTTTTCAAATGGTTTTGGCATTTCTGAAGTTTCTTATTGGTTTCTACATTTAAGGAAAAGACCTTCTATTTTCCATTCATGATAAATACCAACTTAAACTGTCTTTGCTTTGCCATTTAGCCTTTTATTTAGCCTTTGTTATGAAGTGAAATATAAAATATTAAATACCTCTGTTCTACTACCAGGGATGTACTGAAGCTGCTATTATGATAAGAGAGCACAGTTAACATATTAATTAGAATACTGCATACAATTCCAACAAAATTATGATTAGTTTTTACTTGACTATTTCATCTTAATTACTATTTCTGCATCTGAGTTTTTACAGTTTCAGTTAACAGAGACAAGCCCTGGGAAACACAGGTCTCTTGATTCTCAAATCAGTGATCTTGAAAGAAAAAATGAAAAAGCAGGCATGGGACCATAGCAGCTTCTCATATTTAGACTTCAATATTTTAAGCAGCAAGATGAAGACAACTCAACTGTTTGTAAAGACTCATACTGTTATGAGTATCTAGTAAATGAAATGGAAAACTTACTTGTAAAGGTAATACTCTGCATAGTCTACCTCTTCTCGAGATGAAATGTTGTCCACAAACTAAGGGAAAAAAAGAAACCCATGGATGAGTATAAATTATTGCACATATTGGGCCTAATTCACCATTGGCCTTAAATAGACAAAACATCCATTTCATACAAACCAATAATCATGCTTAGTGGAACAGTGTTCATGTGCTCTGATTCCATCTTTCAAATCACTTTAAGTTGATCAAAACAAAGGATATTCACAGGCAGGGCAGGATGGCGGCATAGTGAGGTGTGGGATTTAGTTCTTCCTCCAGAGCAGCTAGTAAATAGCCGGGAAGAGGACAGAACAACTGCTGGGGGGACATTAGTGACCAGACACACGGCGCACACTACCCTGGACCAGAGGAATGGCTGAGACCCCACCCAGAACTGCGAGTCCCCCAAGCTGGTATCTGTCCCCCACAGGCACAGCAGGCTGGTTCCGAGGGGAAACAGACTTAACTAGGAGCAAGGGCTTACCTCAACCAAACTGCAAATGCAGAATTAATAAACAAATTCTGACAACATTTGGAAACCAGAATATCAGATAAGAGTTTAGTATTCTGAATATATAGAGATTTCTTGTACTCAACAACAAAAAGACAACCCAATTAAAAAAATGGGCAAAAGACATGAACATTTTTCGGAAGAGGAAATTCAAGTGGCAAAATGCACACGAAGAAATGATCAACTTTACCAGCAATTAGGGAAATGCAAATCAAAACCACAATGAGATATCATCTAACACCCACTAGAATGGCCATTATCTAAAAATCAGAAAACAACAAGTGTTGGAGAGGATGTGGAGAACGAGGCACACTTATCCACTGCTGGTGAGACTGTAAAATGATTCAACCGCTGTGGAGGGCAGTTTGGTGGTTCCTCAGGAAGTTAAGTATAAAATTGCCTCATGACCCGGCAATACCATTACTAAGTATATATTCAGACGATCTGAAGGCAATAACTCAAACGGACATTTGCACACCAATGTTTACAGCAGCATTATATTTGATTGCCAAGAGATGGAAAAGCCCAAATGTCTATCAACAGATGAGTGGCTGAACAAGCTGGGAGATATATACACAATATAATACTGTGCAGTTATGAGGCAGAATAAAGCCATCAAGCATGCAACAATGTGGATGAGCCTTGAGGACAGTATGCTGAGATTAGCCAGAAACAAAAAAATAAATACTGTACGGTCCACCAATATGAACTAATATTAACGAGTGAATTTTGAGAGTTAAAGTTAAGAACACAGGTTATCAGAAGATGGAAAGGGTTGAAATTGGGCATTTGGTGCAGAAGGAATACAGGTTGTGCAACAGGACTGATTGCAAAGATCCAGAGATGGACAGCACGATACTATGTGATGGTACACAATTACGTAAGGACACTGAATGAAGCTGAGTGTGAGTGTGGCTGAGGGAGCAGGGCTGGGGGCACAGAAGGAAAGACAGAGGACAAAGACTGGGACGGTATAACTTAAGAATGCCTAGAGTGGATAAGGATGGTGTGATGGTTGAGTTCTGACATCCACTCGGCCAAGTGATGAGGCCCAGTTGTCTGGTCAGGAAGCACTGGCCTGACCATTGCTGCAAGGGTATTTAGTGGTTGGTTGATAAAAGGGAAGGCTGGTGTATGAAATCATCAGTCAGCTGATCGCATCTGTGGTTGATTACATCTGCGACCAACCAAAGCGTGCCTCCCACAATGAGACAATCCAATCAGCTGAAAGCTTTTAGGGGTGAGGAGACTCTTTCACTGCTTTTTCAGCCAGTGAGCCTTTCCTCTGGAACTTGTCCAGACCATTCATCAGAATTACCAGCTTCATAGCCTGCCCTATGGATTTTGGACTCTTGTATTCCCACAGTTGTGTGAGACATCTTTATAAGTCTCATATTTACAGATCTCTCCTGTTGGTTCCGTTTCTCTAGAGAGTGATTCTTAAGAAACAGAATCTTAAAGATGCATTTTTATAATTGGTTTTTTACTCTGAGTTGACTCGGAGGCACTAATGACTCTTCTTCCAATAACCAAGATGGCACTGACAGTCCAAGGTGAGTCAGCAAAAGAGATAATCAAAATATCACCATTTGATTCGGTAATCGTATGCTTTCACGAGGCAAGGCTATGGGTGATAATGTTTTTGACACCTTTGTGGGGTTTTGTGGAATTAAGAGGTACAATGATGTTGGCTGGTTGTTGTTAGATACGCTGGATACAGTGATGAGGGAAAGGGATGAGGTGAAGGATTCAAATTTGCACCTTAAGTGCCATATGAACAATTTAAAATTCTCCATGTATGCCCTGAAAGAAAATCTTACTTCCTGTGGTCGCAGACTTGAACGGTGCACCTGGTTGCTGATTTTGCTTGGAAGGAGAACTGGCCAGAGGTGTGTTTGTGTACCGACTCATGGGCTGTTGCTAATGGTTTAGCTGGATTTCAGGGACTTGAAAGGAGCATGACTGGAAAAATGGCAACAAAGAGGTCTGGGGAAGAGGTACGTGGATAGACATTTCTGAGTAGACAAAAAACATGCAGTTATTTGTGTCTTGTGTGAATGCTCACCAGAGGGTGACTTCAGCAGAGAAAGGTTTTAATAATTAAGTGCATAAAATGACCCATCCTGTGGGCACAAGTCATCCTCTTTCCTCAGCCACTCCTGCCATTGGCCAACGGGCTCATGATCAAAGTGGTCATGGTGGTAGGGATGGAGGTTATGCATGGGCTCAGCAACATGGACTTCCATTCACCAAAGCCAATCAGGCTACGGCCACTGCTGAGTGCCCAATCTGCCAGCAGCAGAGACCCACACTTAGTCCCCAATATCGCACCATTCCCTGAGGTGTTCAGCCTGTTACCTGGTGGCAGGTTGATTACACTGGAACACTTCCATCATGGAAGGGGCAGTGATTTGTTCTAACTGGAACTGACACATACTCAGGATATGGGTTTCCATTTCTTGCATGCAATGTTTCCACAAAAACTACCATCCGTGGACTTACAGAATGCATTATCCACAGTCACGGTATTCCACACAACATTGCTTCTGATCAAGGAACCCACTTCACAGCAAATGAAGTGCAAGAATGGACAGAGGCTCATGGAATTTTCTGGTCTTACCATGTTCCCCATTATCCATATGCAGCTGGTTTGACAGAACAGTGAAATGGCTTTTTGAAGACCTGACTATGGTGCCAACTAGGTAGCAATACCTTGCAGGGCTGGGGCAACATTCTCCAGGAGGCTGTGTATGCTCTGAATCAGCATCCATTCTATTGTGCTGTTTCTCACACAGCCAGGATTCATGGTCCAGGAATCAAGGGGTGGAAACAGATGTGACACTACTCACTATCACCCCTACTCATCCACTAGGAAAATTTTTGCTTTCTGTCTCTGAAACCTTAAGCTCTGCTGGTCTACAGGTCTTAGTTCCAAAGGAGGAGTGCTCCTACCAGGAGACACAACAAGTATTCCATTGAACCTGAAGTTAAGATTGCCACCTGGCCACTTTAGGCTTCTCATACCACAGGTACAACAGGCAAAAAAGGGGATTACGGTTCTGTTTGGGGCAACTGTTTCTATCAAAGGAATACAGGGCTGCAACTACACAATGGAGGTAAAAAAAAAAAAAAGTTTTCCAGAAATCCAGGAGATCCCCTAGGGTGTCTGTGGTAGTCAGCTTTAGGTGTCAACTTGGCCAGGCGAAGGTGCCTAGTTCTGTTGCTGTGGACATGAGCCATTGGCATGTGAGGCTCATCTGTCACTGACTGCATCCACAGTCGGCTGGGGGTATGCCTCCTGCAATGAGTGATGTTTAGCATAAATGGCTGGATGCTTAAAAGAGAGAGCTCAACACAGCACAACCCAAGCAGCTCAGCATACATCATCTCAGCACTCATAGCTCAGCCCAGACCTTTGGAGTCGCAGAAAGGAAGCACCTGAAATCCAGGTGAAAGCTGCTGGAACCCAGAAGCCTGGAGAGAAGGCCAGCAGAGATTGCCCTGTGCCTTCCCATGCAAGAGAGAACCCCAGATGAAAGTTAGCTGCCTTTCCACTGAAGAACTATGAGTTTTTAACTAAATAAATCCCCCTTTATTAAAAGCCAATCTATCTCTGATGTTGCATTCTGGCAGCTTTAGCAAATTAGAACAGTGTCTCTTAGTACTACCATGCCGTGATTAAAATCAATGGAAAACTGCAACAACCCAATCCAGACAGGACTACCAACGGCCCAGAAATTTCAGGAATGAAGGTCTGGGTTACCCCACCTGGCAAAGAACCACAGCCAGTTGAAGTACTTGCTGAGGATAAAGGGAACATGGAATTGAACTTCGACCACGTGATCAGTTACAGAAACGAAGACTGTGATTGTATGAATATTTCCTCCCTGTTTTGTTATGAATGTTCGTATTTGTACATAAGCAAATCTCATGTTTTCCTCTTATCATATGACATAGTTGTATTGTTCATGCTATAGTATTTAAGTCATAGGATATGAAGTTTAAGGGTGAATGTTGCCTAAGGACTTGCACCCTACTCTGGAGAGATGTAGTGCTTTTCGGTTGTATGCAGGACAGCTGAGTATTGTTAGGCGAAACATATGTCCGTTATTGTGTTCTGTTTGGGAACACAATGCTTAAATGTTTCTAGGCGATGTATATAACTGGCAAGTTGAGAAGGTTAGGTTCTAGTGTCACCTTGGCCAACTGATGAAGCCCAGTTGTCTGGTCTGGCAAGCACTGGTGTGACAAATGCTGCAAGGCTATTTCGTGGCTGGCTGATGAATTGGAAGGCTGGTGTATGAAATCGTCTGTGGCTGATCAACCAAGGTGTGTCTCCCACAAGGAGACAATCCAATCAGCTGAAGGCTTTAAAGGGATAAGAGAGACTCCATCACTGCTTGTCCAGAGCCGTTCATCCAGACCCTCCACCAGAGCTGCCAGCTTCACAGCCTGCCCTGTGGATCTCGGTCTCCTGCCTTCCCACAGTTGTGTGAGACACCTTTATAAATCTCACATTTACAGATCTCTCCTGTTGGTTCTGTTTCTCTAGAGAACTCTGACTAACAGCTGGCAATTCAATGTACAAATGTAAAAATGCTTTTGCACAAGGGAGAACAATGATTGTCAATACTGCAAGTGGCTAAAAATAAATGGTAAACAGGAAAAGGTACAATCAATGCAAGGCAGGGTCTATAGTTGACAGTAACATTGTAATATGCTTCCACTGAATGTAACAAAAGCATTATGCCAAAAGTAAATGTCAACAAGAGGGGCACATAAGGGAGCGGTATGGATTCTTTGTGGAAGTAAAGGAAATGTGTTCAGATAGAATATGGTGGTGAAGGCATGTCTATACACTCAGGCTGGATTGTATGATGTGTGAATAAAACTAATTAAAAATGAACAGAGAGAAACAAGTGCTAGAAAAAATGTGGAGGGAGACTCTACCTATTCATTATTGGTAGGGCAGCTCAGAGGTGCATTCTGCCCTTGGGCTTCCCTTTGGAGGGCAGGGTGGTGGTTCCACAGGAGGCTAGGGGTGGGGCTGCCATAGGGGCCTGCAACCCTGCTGCTCAGTATATACCTGGAGGAACTGAGTGTGGGGACACAAATGGACATTTGCACACTGGTATTTAAGGCAGCAGTGTCCATGTTCACACGATGGAGAATGGCGTAAGGGTACAACGACGGAAGAATAGAAGGGGGAACTGTGGTGTATACACACAATGGACTACTATGAGGCTGCAAGAAGGAATGAAGTTGTGAGGCATGCAACTACATGAATGAATCTTAAGGACTGTATGTTGAATAAAATGTCAGAAACAAAAAGACAAGTATTATCATGCCTCACCTATATGGATTAAATATAATATACAAACTCAGAGAATTGAAGTTGAGATCATGTGTTATCAGGTTGAGGCCTAATGTAAAGGTTCCTAGATTGTAAGCTCTTACATCAGTCACATATATTTAAGAGTTGTAAATAATATTTCTAAATTCTGAGATACTGAGCTATTTGTATATAACCTGATAGTTCTTTGAAACCTCAGGCATTTTTGTGACACCTGAGACTCAGAGGTAGAGCACTAAAGCTGTGAAAGTCAGTAGTACCCCATTCAGCAACTATTAAAAAAGCAGAAAAAGTGATCAGACTTCATTCTAGAGATATGAATGAAGCTGATCTAGATAGGACTAAGGTAAATCAAAATACTGGGTAAAGTGATATGGCCCATATTTTCAAACTTCAACCTCTGTGCAAGATCAAAGGGAGAGATTAAGTATTTGGTGCAAAATTTATATTTTGGGTAGCACACTATCTAATTTAACTTGTATGGCCAATTTATTTAATATTATAATTATATGGAATCTTGAATAGGGCGTGAGATCTTGTTGGTTTCTACACATTAGTTTGATGCCCTGATAAATCCCAGAGTAATTTGGGCAGAAAATAAAAAAGTATGTGCAAAGTCCCCTTGGGTGACTGGGGATAAAGAAGGACATATTAAACTTCCGTATTTGGGGAATTCTGATATTCCTGCAAGCAGTGAGGACAACCAATTCAATAGGCTGAGCCTTTAAACTTGGGGCTCATCCCTATGAAGCTTATTACTGCAAAGGAGAAGGTATGCCTACTGATAATTTTGCCGAAGAGTCACCTTCAGAGAACCTCTTTTGTTGATCAGATGTGGCCTGTCTTTCTAAGCCAACTCAGCAGGTAAACTCACTGCTCTCCCCATTACATGGGACATGACTCCCAGGAACAAAAAAAATCTCCCTGGCAACGTGGGAACTGATTCCCAGGGATGAGCTGGGACCCAACATCATCTGAATGAGAAAGCCTTCTTGAGCAAAAAGGGGAAGAGAGAAATGAGACAAAACAAAGTTTCAGTGGCTGAGAGATTTCAAACAGAGGCGAGAGGTTATCCTGGAGGTTATTCTCATGCATTATACAGATATCCCTTTTCAGTTTATGGTCTATTGGAGCGGCTGGAGGGAAGTACTTGAAAGTGTTGAGCTGTGTTGCACTAGCCTTGATTCGTGAAGATGACTGTATAACTATATAGCTTTTACAGTATGACAGTGAAAACCTTGAGTCCAATGCTCTTTCTGTCCATACCCGATTCAGGGTATGGACAGATGAGTAAAAAAAAAGGATATAAATAAATAATAGGGGGAGGTAAAGGGTAAAAATTGGGTAGATTGAAATACTGTGGGTCAATGAGAAGGAGGAGTAAGGAGTATGGGATATATTGAGTTTTAATTTCTTTTTCTGGAGTGACACAAACGTTCTAAAATGATCAAGGTGAAGAATACACAACTATGTGATGATATTGTGAATCACCGATTGTATAATATAGTTGGACTGTACGTGTGTGGATATTTTTCATTAAAAATAGCTTTTCTGTCAGAAAATGTATGTGTTTCTTGCAAGAAAAATTCGTTATCTTCTTACTATTGAATTTAAAATGAAAATTAGCACATACTAAAATAAATGAATCATTTTGAAGGCTAAAAAAACAAACAAACAAGGGATATTCAATGGTTTTTCTATGTGAAAACAACCTTGATCAGAATAACTTGATCAGAATAACTGATTGAAATCTAAACATGACTCTTGTTCAGAACAAGAGAAAAGCTCTTCCTATTATGTTTATAATTAGTCATTGACACTTCCCTCTATTCTAAACACTGATATCTTCTCTATGTTATGAGTCCCAAATACATGGGAACACATGGCTGAAAGGATGAAGGCTCTAATGGTTAAAGAATGGCCCAGGAGACAGAAATCCAACTTGAGAGAATTTGGTTTTGTAATCATTCTTCCTACTCTGGTTCAAAGTTCTGCTGATGGAAGCCAGCCTGTGAGTCCTCTCCCAACAAATCTCCCTCCTTCAAGTCAGGAAAACTATGAGTACGTTCCTTAAACATAAAGCAAATAAACAACCAGAAAGTACTATTCTAAGGATGGATTATATTCTGAAGTAGAGACTCAGATCCAAAAAAGATGGAGTAGAAAATGATGCATGCTACAAAAACTATTAGAGTATGATTAAAATCTCATGGAGGGCGGGCCACGGGGGCTCAGCAGGCAGAGTTCTCATCTGTCATGCCAGAGACTAGGTTCGATTCCCAGTGCCTGCCCATGCAAAAAAAAAAAAAAAATCTCATGGAAAGGGAGAAGAGAGTTAAAATGGAAGGGTTTCTAAAAATGCCTAGGATTTAGGAATTTGACTTAGAATATGTTCCCTAGATTATGGTTCAAACATAGGACCTAAGACTGCTTGCTCCGATGACCTCTAGGACTTAGTTTCCCCATCTAGTAGGTTAAAGGCACCTGCTCTGATGAGTATGAGACTCCAGTGAGAAAATGTACACAAAACCTCTTAACGTTTTGAAGCGCTACCTACAAACATGTCAGATATCATGGCTTACAGGGGTTTCATTCATCATGTAAGCAATGGACCAATGTTGGGTCCCCTCCAATTTAAGAATTATGAGTCTATAAAATTTAATTTATGACCAAATTAAATTGTTGACCTACTAACAGAAAGTAAATGGCAAAAAGAGTGGGCCAAGACTAAAAAGGAAGATCTCTATTTCCTTTTCTTCTCTAGATAGAACAATACTTTGAAGCTCAGTCATTTCCACAAAGAGCTTTCCCAACTAGGACCCCATTTTAGCATCACGTTGTCCCTAGGAAGACATCATCGCCCTTATACTGGAAAGGAGGAAACTGAGAGACGCCCCATCACCAAATGTCACAAAGTGAATTCATGATAAAGACAAGACCAGATATATTTGAGGAAGACAACAGAAAGAACTCTGATGATGCAGAGATCTGGGTTTGAATTCTGACTTTTCTAGGTTGTGAGCCATGTGAGCTTGGACAAATTATCCAACCATTCCAAGCCTCATCTATAGAATGGCGATGATAATGCTTATCTCATATGGCTGTTGTGAGAATTAACAGAGATAACATGTATTAAGACGTTAGTACGATAGCTGACAAAGCTGTTCAGTAATGTTTACTATCAATAACTATTCTTGATTCCTAGCCTAATATTATTCTCTTCTCTATCACTCTGCAGTAATTAAACACTAACATTAATATGCATTCTTTTATAGACTTTCTTAACAACCAAAACCATTTGCAGCATTAATAAGGAAATATTATTACTTTGAAGGAGGCATCACCTCTTCTGAAAAGACTATGGCATGATATAGCAGAATATTATACCCTGCAAAAATATTAAGACAAATTAGATACAATAGTGATTACTGGCATCATCTGATAAATTTATAACATTTTATTTCAGCCAAAGAAATTTCTTCTTCATTATGAAATATTTATTAGTAACTGCAAAAACATACCATACTCTGGAAATGAATGATAGTCTTTAATTTACACTGTTTCATCTACATAAACAGCTTTTCTTACTTTCTTCCTTCTACTTTTAAAAAAGTATATATTTAAATTTTCTTACCCGTGATATTGTCAAAGAACTAACTGGCAACTTTCTCTCATATGTTTTATCCATTAAAGATGCTAGATCAGCTGTGAAAACAAAGAAGGAAAAAAAACTGTTAAATATACATAATTCTCAAGAAAACCCTAACATATACAATTCATGCCAAATGGCTGCCAACATTATGAAGTCTTATTAAAACAAATGCTCATTCTTGCTCTTTTTTGAGAAATTATTTTTATATAAATTAAAAAGAAAGAATACTAGTAACATTTCTAAATGATTTATTTAATTGGAATAAAGATTATTTTTAAAATCCTAGCATATTTTAGTATTTAAGAAATGGATCAGTATCTCTGGAAGGAGACCTAAGTATAAAGACCATGGGGAAAGGAATTAGATGATGGACCGCCAAAAGGAGATTGTTTTTGCAATATGAATTGGGTAAATTGCTAGCTCTGAAAAAAAAATTAATTAAAATCTATTGAATGACTTTTATACATTCCCTGATCAAATCAGAGAGGCAACCTGGCTATTCTTCAGCCTGAACTATTACTGTTTTTATTCTTTTTAGCAAAACATCCATCAGAAAACGTGGTGTTCCTGAGATTACCAAACACTTTTATCTTAATGTCTAAAAAGATCTGAAAGTCTAGGTAATACTCTCTCCAAAATGAATATTTCATGCGTTCTCATTGCTTCTCAAACTTCCAACATCCTTTTTCCCTTGCCCTTTCATTCTCATTTTCAGCTCATCTCTGAAAAAACAGAAGCCATCAAAAGAGACTTTCATCCTCCTGGCACCCTCCTGCCAGGCTACTTGCATCTGTGTCCACACACTCTGCCTTCTTTCCTGTTCAAAGCAATGAACTGCATTAAACAAAGAATAAACCTCTCCCGCCCTCATAGCCTCTTCCAGCTGCACCATCCCCATTTCTCTCTCCCTTTAAAGAGCAAAAGCTGCTCCAAAGAGTCGCCTCTGTTGCTACTGCTACTACCTCCTGAGCTCCCACTCTCTCTCTGACTCATTCGAATCAGATTTGGGTTCCTTCAATCCACAACCACTAATGACCACCTCTGCAAGGTCCAATCCAGTGGTTAATTCTCGGTGCTCATCTTATCTTACCTCTCACTCTCATTTAGTACAGTTCATCATGCCATCTTTCATGAACTTTTCTCCTACTTCTCCATCCCTCTTTCTTAGACCCCTTTGCAGGATCTCTTCTTCCTCTTGACTCCTAAATACTGGGGTGTCCTAAGCCTCAGCAGCAGACTCTTCTTATCACCATCCACACTCAGTCCCTTGTGGGATCTCGTCCTCTCTCATGACTTCAGTCACCAACCCCAAAAATGTATGTCTACTGATTTCTACCTTTAACTCCAGACTTGCATTTCCAGCTGCACAGGTGATCACTTCACCTGAGTGTGTAATAGGTATCTAAACATTACCTGTCTTCTAGATTACTCAAACTTCCACCCCAAACATGCTTTTCCCTGGCCTTCCCCATCAGTAGATGGTCACTACCTTAGTTAGCTTCCTCAGGCCAAAAACCTAGGTGTCCTCTTGATACCACTTATTCACACTCTATAACCCATCTGTCAGCAGATCCTGCATGTCCTACATTTGAAATATAAATATATATTTTTCACCTTGTTCTAGTTTGCTAGCTACCAGAATGCAACCCACCAGAGACAGTCTGGCTTTTAATAAAAGAGGATTTATTTCATTAGTTCTTCAGAAGAAACGCAGCTAACTTTCAACTGAGGTTCTTTCTTATGTGGGAAGGCACAGGGTGGTCTCTGCTGGCCTTCTCTCCAGGCTTCTGGGTTCCAACAACTTTCCCTGGGGTGATTTCTTTCTGCATCTCCAAAGGCCTGGGCTGAGCTGCGAGTGCTGAGATGAGGTATGCTGAGCTGCTTGGGCTGTGCTATGTTGAGTCTCTCATTTAAGCACCAGCCAATTAAGTCAGACATCAGTCATTGCAGCAGGCACGCCTCCTAGCCAACTGCAGATGTAATCAGCAACAGATGAGGTCCATGTACCATTGGCTCATGTCCACATAACAGATCTAGGCACCTTCACCTGGCCAAGTCGACAACTGAGTCTAACTACCACACATCTCTTCTACTACTAAGCCACCAGTATCTCTTACCTCCTAGTTACCTTGCTTCAGCTACTGCTCCAACCCTTACAATCTAATTTCTACCCAGAAAGTCTGAGCGATCCTTTAAAAGGGCAATTAAATCCTGTCATTCTTTTGTGTCAACCAGCCACAAAGTCCTACAAACTCTGGCTTGTGGGGTCTTCTTTCTTAAATTACAAGTAAAATCCATGAAGGCAAGGACTTAATTCACTAACATAGCCTCAGTCCCATAAAAGGTACTCACTATATATATAAAGAAATGTATAAAAGTAAGGAAGGAAGAGAGGAAAGGAGGTAAAAGAACTGATTAGATTTTCATGTTATTTTTTTTAATCCCTAGTGAAAAAAATCAAGCAAGAAAGAGACACTTAGAGGTAATCAAATAGCAAGTATTTGTTAACGACCTATTAGTGTGCATTTAGCATTGTCATAAGACTACAGTTTTTAAAAAATTTTTTTAATCATTTTTCCTTCTCTCCTTTCCCTGGGGCAATGCTCTTAATAACAATAGCTATTGGGGGACAGCAACTTTGAAAAACTTCTAAAACCTGATATGATGTAAAAGTAACTAGCTTTTCTTATGGAACAAAAGGATTGTCAGGTTATTAACAAACCAACCAACCAACCAAAAAAAAAGCAAACCCTAAAGTCTATTCCGAAGTCTACTTGCTCACAGAACAGGTGTTAATCAGCTCTTCAGTGATACCAAATCTTTATCTGTCACTTCATAACAGACTTCTGTATTGAGATGATAGGCAATATAAAGAATCACCTCATTCACTTAAAATCTATACTTCAATGAACAAAAGCAGGATAAAAACCCTCTGGCCTAACTGGGTGACAAAGAGCCGGTCTTCTTGTAGGTTTCACATAGTGCCCAATGTATAAGGAGACACTGGGTTTGCGTCAATGGTCACCTCAATAGTGTAAGAATGCAAGGGTTCATTTTCATCCTTCACCCCAAAGCATCTTCAGTCAAGTGAGATTGGCTGGAGACTCAAAAGGCAGCAGCTGCAGAGCCAGCATCTGATGAACAGCATACTGCACGTCAAGGAAAGGTTTACTGCTCAGTATAGTATGTGACCAATCACCTCCTATTACAGAACTGGCATGATAAATGAGGCAGAAAACTGCACAGAGCAGGGATCCCAGGAAAGCTGGGGCAGTGCAGCCTTGCAGGGGGACAGCACCCCAAGATTCTGGACTCTGGGCTTCAGTAGTCAAAAATCACACTTCCTGTTTCATGAGGGGCCACCAGATGCTCAGGTTTCGTTCAAAGGGATGTGCCAAAGAAGCTGTTTTCTGGCCTGTTACTCAGCTTCTCAGGGCTATACATCACAGCTGACAGGGTGGGGTGGGGATGGCAAAGACTAAATGGGAAAATCGATTTGAAATTTGAATGTCATTTAATAAAACTTACAGCTGTATAGACAGCATGGAAGCACGTCCAGAAAGTAAAGCGTATGCGAGCATATACATGCCCTTCCTGCTTGAAGACAACGTCCCACTGGTGATCTAAGGGCAGAACGGGGTCTCCTGAAGAACCTGCACCACTCTAAGTACACAGGCACAGAACCTCTGGGGCTCTAACCCACCCGATTCTGGGGCCTCACACAGAAGGCGATCCTGAATCGGACTGAGCTTTAGAAAGTAGAAGTAAAAGTCAGAGGCCAAAGGCAAGATGGAGTGTAAATCTTGAATGTTTAAGGGAGCACAAAGAGTAGCAGCCCATAGTTTTGATTTTAATGGCTTGCAGGGGGATAGAAGATGAAGCCCCCAGGTATTTGTAAGATAAAAACCAGTTCAGACGTCCTTAGATAAAGCCAGGACCACCCAGGGCTACGCCTACAGTAAAGAGATGAACTAGAAGAAAATGTACTCTGCACAGGCAAATAGCAAAGACAGTTGTCCCCTGAGGACTCTAAACTACAAAATCAGCCCTCATGCTTCTTTGGGGCCCCAATTTATACTTCTTATGAGGTCTAAAATATACCAAACTGAGAACTCTGTTTAAAGTGGTCTTGAATTGACAGTGCCATCAGGACTCTAGGAAAAGTAAACACAGAACAAAAAGAAGGCAAATGAAAAGATTACATATTATATGATTCCATTTATATAAAATTCTAGAAAATGCAAACTACTCTGGAGTAAGAGGAACCATGTCAATAGTTGCCTGGGGGGCGGCTGCCCTGGCTCAGCAGGCAGAGCTCCGACCTGCCGTGCTGGAGGTCTGGAGTTTGATCCCTGGTGCCTCCTGCCCATATGCAAATTAAAAAAAAAAATTAATAGTTGCCTGGGGACTCGGGGTGCAGAGCGGGGAAAGACAGGAAGGCAGGATTACAAAGGAGTAGGAGAAACTTGAGGGTCTTACAGAGAAGTCCATTATATTGACTGTAATGAACTCATGGACACATACATACATTTGTCAAAACCACTCAAATTGTCAACTTTAAATAAGAACAGTGTATTGTATAAAAAGAATACCTCAACAAAACTGTAAAAAAGAAACTTAATGAAGTTAAAGAGTAGTTAGACAAAAGTGAAGCAAAATTAGTGAATTGAAAGGTAGATCTAGAAGAAATTACCCAGAATGCAGGAAAGGTAAACAGAGATGGGACGTGTGAAAGAGGAGTTAAGAGATACAGAAGACAGAATGCGATGGTTTAAAATACATCTAATTAAATTTTCAAAAGAAGTTAATAAAGAGAATGGGGAAAGGTAATACATGATTAAATAATGGCTAAGAATTTTTTAGAATTCATAAAAGATGGTTTCTCAAATTCAAGAAACACATATGCATTCAAATCAAATAAGTAAAATTAAGTAAAATTAAACTTACACCATTGTAATGCATGAAGACTGAGAAGATCTTAAAAGTAGTTAGAAGAAAAAAATAGATTACTTACAAAGGAAAAACAATTATACCAACAGGTGTTTTCTCAATAGGAGCAATGGAAACCATAAGGCAGTAGAATAATATATTCAAAGTGCTGAAAATAAATATTATTAACCTAGAATCAGATGCCTTGCAAAATTTTCATTCAAGAATAAAGAAAGTATTTTAGACAAACAAAAAATGAGAGAATTTATCAGCAACACTCACTAAAGGGATTTCTAAAAGATGGATTTTAGGAGGAAGAAAAATGACCCTAAAATAAGACTTGAGATGTTAAGAGAGAATTGATGAGTACATAAATTGGTGGAAATGTGGGCAAATCAGGGGAAAGTGACTATTTAAACATCTTACTTGTGTGTCTGGGTTTTTTTTAAAGGATAAAACTTTAAAGTTAGATAACAGTATATGTGGGATATGTGTGTGTGTGTGTAGACTTCAAGTGTTCCAAAGAATAGTAGAATGTGGTTAACATTAGAATTTAAGTTAAATAAGCATGTTAAAAGTTACAGGGCAATCACCTCTAAAAGAGTGGAAGCTGAGTTTAAAATTTCCAGAAAATATAAAACAAAAAAACAAGGACAAAACAAACCCTTCATCAATTCAAAGAAAGTAAGAAGGAAACAAAAAAACAGGACAGATGGGACAAATCATAAAGTTATAGGATAGGAATCAATCCAAATGTATCAGTAATCATAAAATAACATGTAAATAAAGACTCAACTTTCTAGTTAAACAGTGTCAATTAGACTGGTTTTTAAAATACAAAATATAGCTGTATAGAACATAGGGACACAAAATAATTGAAAATAAATGAATGGAAAAAATATACTAGGCAAACAGTAGCCAAAAGAATAGTGGTACAGCTGTATTACTCAAGACACAACAGACTTAAAGGCAAAAAGCATTATTTTCACAGATTAGGTGGGCCATTACATTATGATCGACAATTCATTTTTCTGGGAAGATAACCTCTACCAAGTAACACAGATTCAAAGTACATAAAATCCTCTGAAAGAAAATGGGTATCTCCTTAAGCGTCGCAAAACCCTCTAGTAGAGAGATACTAGAAAAGAAATCTCTTACAAGAGATGAATCTCTAGGTCAAAATTGTGATGAGGAAGTCACTAAAGGAAAAACAGATACACTATCGAATCCTGAGAGCCTTAGTTAGGTGAGACACTATTAAATGATTTCAGTTTTTCATAATTTCCAGGTAACTGTACATCACTGTAACCCATTCAGTCAACACTAAGCCCCTCTTTCTGGGCTTATGGCTATCTGCGTACCTTATACTTCATCTAAGTTACGTAACAAAGGACAAGAATCAAGTTATTATTGCATTTCCTAGAGGAAGGGATCTTGGAAAACAGGTTGAAACTTTGTTTTCCACATTTTAAAAGAAAAATATTGGCAGGTGACATATGCACAGAAGTAACAGAAAGAAGTAGCGAAAACTATCAAGAAACCAATTTGGATGTAGATTTTTTAGATTTCTTTCCATTTGTCTGTCACCAGAGGCTTTAAAACAAATGGACCCAGGGCAGCGTGAAGGTGGCTCAGTGGCAGAGTTCTAGTCTGCCATGCCAGAGACCTGGAGACCCGGGTTTGATACCTGGAGCCTGCCCATGCAAAAAACACAAAGACCCAATAAAGGAAAAATGTGGAAGGAAACTTTGTATACATTTATACCAGGAAAATGAGACTTATGATGCCATGTACAGATCAGACCCATCTCCAGAGCCGCCTGCATGTGGTTCCCATGAAAGCTAAGCCTGCCGTTCTCAAACTGTGTACCCAGAAAAGCCACGTCCTCCAATCCTCATTCAATACTGCTGGGTGGAATCTTTTTTATTGTTTCCATGGAGATGCAACCCACCCAATTGTGGGTCATGTCTTTTGATTAGATGGTTTCCATGGAGCTGTGTCTCCCCCCATTCAAGGTGGGGTTGTTTACTGGAGCCCTTGAAGAGGGAACCATTTCAGAAAAAGCTTCAGCGCTGGCAGTGCCAGCAGTGCCGACAGAGCCCACACAGCCAGAGAGAGATCTCTGGAGGTGCAGAATGAAAATGCCCCTGGGGGAGCCTTATGAAACGAGAGAGAAACCTAGCAGACATGGTCATGTGTCCTCCCAGCTGAGAGAGGGGTCCAGAAGCCGGAGACCCAGCAGACACCAGCCACTGTCATCCTAGCTGACAGTTCCGGACGGTATAGCCTTTCTTGAAAGAAGATATCTTGCTGGTCCTCAATTTGGATACGTTTACAGCCTTAGAACTATAAATTTGCAATTTAATAAATTCCCTTTTTTAAAAGCCTTTCTGTTTCTGGCATATTGCATTCCGGCAGCTTTAGCAAACTGAAACTGCTAGTAAATGAACAGATGTCAGAGAGATGAAATATCAAACTGTCAGAATTTAGGAAAGTAGGCTTCAGAAAATCTCCATCAGGCCTTAACAAAGGATTTGAAAAATTACTGCCACAAGCCAAAGGCCTCCGCAGCTGAAATGACACAGCGAGAGCAGACCTCGGCTAACGGGAGAAGATTCTGTATGGGATGGCCACAGTGCTCAGTTTCTACCTGAATTCAAGTGGGTTAATAGCATAATGCTCTCTTTGGAGTCCTAAAGGGTGTACACACACACACACACACACACACACACACACACACACCAGTAACCCAAGCCAAAAGGTACCACTTTGTGATTAAAGCCTGATAAATCAGATAGAAATACTTCATTCGGTAGGCTTCATGCTCTGGCGACTCAGCACGCTTAAGGCAAAGGTCACATCTTTTCCTTTCATGGAGCACAGGGCTCTGAGCCTCCACCCAAAATGCTTTTCTCCTGAGCCCAAATCACTATTTGGTAATTCTAAAGCTGATCCCATTCCTCCCTGAAATAATCTGTACTTTTAGTTGAGGAATTTGAGACAATGCTTTAATACAGTGTTTATTTTGGTCAAAGAGAAGGCCGGTACATAAACAGTCAAAAACTGAAATCTTCTCACTGAAGTTGGAAAGACTAAGAACTCCTAGACTGATGCCTTATCAAAACAAAATATCAAAATATCAACTGCAGTGGATTAAAATGGCTTAAATACATAAATCCATGAGTTCATAATGATACCTAAAAAAACAAAACTTCACTGATCACTTTTGGAGCATGACTGCACCTTGGCAAACCTTAATTGTTGGTTGAAGAGAAAATTTCTCACAGAAATTATATTAGCTAGGGTTCTCTAGAGAAACCAAATCAGCAGGCGATATCTGCAGATGTAAAATTTATAAGAGTGTCTCACATGATCATGGGGATGCAGAGTCCAGGTCTGAAGGGCAGGCCACAAGCTGGCAACTCTGATGAAGTTCCTCAATGAACTCTCAGGAGGGGCTGGCCGGGCAATTGTGTGGATGTAGGGTCCAAAATCCGCAGGGCAGACTGTGAAGCTGTGACTCCAATGGAGGGTCTGGACGAACTCCACAGGAGAGGCTCAATGGATGAAGAAGGAAGGATTGTCTCTTCTGAATTCTCCTTAAAAGGCTTCCAGTGATTAGACTGAGCATCACTCATTGCAGAGACACGCCCCTTGGCTGATTACAAATGGAATCAGCTGTGGATGCAGCTGACGTGATCATGATTTAATTCTATGAAATGTCCTCATAGCAACAGACACGCCAGCACTTGCCCCACCAGACCACTGAGCACCACCACCTGGCCAAGCGGACACGTGAGCCTGACCATGACAGAAATCTTTCAGGTAGTAAGTGAAGAAGAAATGATAGAATTAAAACAGCACCATTTTGTAGCCCCCAATGAAATAATGGATCTAAGCAATGATCATCAATGGTCTTTAACATGACAGAGGAACCACCAAATATTATTATGCTTCCTACTGGCCAAAATAAACAACACCTCCTGTGAATAATTCATGCCCAAAACAAACAAGCAAAAACAAACCACTTTATTTAACTGCCAGTTGAAAATGACACATGGAAGGTAGAACAACATGTTAAACAACAACATAAGGATGAAATCAGAAAATCCAGAAGGTGGGAAACCCTACAGGACAAAATACATGGTTTATTTAAATAAACTACAAGAAAAAGGAGAAAGTGAGAGAGACCTGTAGGTTAAGAAATATGAGCCATCTCAACAGATTGTAATGCCTGGAGTTTATCGGATCCCCTTTCAACAAATTGAAAATCAAAAATAACCTGTAAAATCTTATAAAGTCATCAGAAAAGTGAGTAGATGTTTAATGTTAAAGATTTGTTAATTTTTAGATATTAGAATGCTATTATACTCATGTTTTTAAAAGATCCTTATCTTTTAGAGGTACATATCAAAATATGGATAAAAGGATCTAATAACTGAGAGTTTTTAAATCTGGTAAGGGGGTAGGGGATTGATGAAACAACTGGTAAAGACTGGTAGAGAACTAATAACTGATAACTAAATGACAGTACCTGGGTATTCATTATACCATTCCTTATATTTTTGAATAGATTTCTATAATAAAAGATTTGAAAAGGAGGGAGGACATAATAACCAATTGCATTGCATGGACCTTACTGGATCTTGTTTCAAATGACCCATTTAAAAAACATTTATATTGTGCTGCTACAGAAAGAAACAGTCGTGAGGCATGCAACGTTTGGGAATGAACCTTTGTGACATTATGTGATGCAAATTAAGCCAGAAACAAAAGAGCAGATTTTGTATCGTCTTTATTTTCATACAAGAAATTTGGAGCCTAGATTGTAAGCTCTTACAGAAGTCATAATTAGTCAGGAGCTGTAACTGTTATTTCTAGATTTTGAGAGGCTGGGCTATATATGTATAACCTGGTATTTCCCTGGAACTCTGGGTACCTGTGTACTAAGAGTAGGAATTCTATAGGTCTGAAAGGCAGCATTGCCACATACAACAACTGTTAAAGAAATTGAAAAAGAGATCAGGCTTCAATAAGTACAAAGCCAAATGGGTCAGGACTAAGATCATTCAGATTATGGGGGTAAGAATGACATCGTACTTTAGAACTTTATCTACTTTATGAGACCGAAGGAAGAGAGGTTTATTTTGTCCAAAACCTAAATTTTCTGTAGCATGTATCTACTCAGCCTGTCTGGATAGATCATTTAAACAGTCTAAACACATGGAGCCCAGAATGAGAATGAGGGTTTGTAATCCCGTAGAGATTAATGTAAGGCCTGCATACATCCAGAGTATGTCGAGCAGATAATTACCCCTGATACTGTCTCAAACATTAGGGACTCCCAAGTCAACAGGCCAAGCCCTTGATCTTGAGGCTTGCTCTTGTAAAGCTCAGTAATGTAGTAGAGAAGGTAAGCCTACCGAAGAGTTACTTCCAGGGGACCTCTTTTGTTGCTCAGATGTGGCCTCTCTAGAAGCCCAACTCTGCAAGGAAAATCATTACCCTTCCCCATACATGGGACATGACATCCAGGGGGTAAAAGTCTCTCTAGCAAAGTGGGACATGACTTCCAGGGATGAGCCTGGCCCTGGTACCATGGGATCGACAATGCCATCCTGACCAAAAGGGGAAAAGAAGTATAACGAATAATTTATCAGTGGCTGAGAGAGTTCAAATAGAGTCATTAGGTTATTCTGGAGACTACTTTTATGCAAGCTTCAGCTAGATATTGCTATTTACCAAGATTTGGCAAACCCCAACCAAAACCATTCCTGCCAACTCTGAAGAATACCTAGGGCCTTACCTGAGATTCTACAAAGGTTCTATGTACTATAATTACTTTCCAGAAACTTACCCAGCCTCTCCAGAACATCAACTAGTTCCATCCCCATCCCATATTATCAACAGCCCTTTCCGACATGAAGAAGTCAGAGTGGACACAGCCCAAATACCCCGAAAGATTGGGAGCAAGATCAAAGGAGAAAGTAGAATTATAATGGAGAAGATAGGATTTAACAAATGAGTATGACTGCTGAATCATTCTACTGATATTTCTTTCCATCTCCAGTATCTTAGAGCAGCTAGAAGGAAAAACCTAAAATTATGGAACTGTAACCCATACCAAACTCTGAAATCTGTTCTATAACTGATTGTTGCGGTGCACTTTGAAATTTACTGCTTTTTTGTAAATATGTTATTTTTCACAATAATAATAATATAAAGATTCAGTTAAAAGAAGTTCAGTTATCTTTCAGTAAAAACAAATTAGTATTGAAGATTAAAATGAATTTCTCTCCGATAATTAACATATTTCTGAGAAAAAGACCTTGGAAATAAAGTTTAATTTGGCTCTAAAACAGTGGCAAAATAAATTACTAAATATCAAAAAAAATTTTTTTAATGTATGAAACAACGTGGGATATTTGAATTTAACTAGATATTTGGGGAGTATTCATATTCTAGGTGTGCTAATAGTAAAAAAATTATTATCTTTTAGAGACATGTATTGAAATATTATTTATGGGTAAAATGATGCTCTCTGGGATTTGATTCAAAGCAATCTAATGGATGGGGATAGGGAAATGGTAGAGGTAGAAATGAGAAAAGATCGACTATGAGCTGACTAATTGTTAATGGGCAAAGAGGCTTCTTTGTGCCATTCTCTCTAGTTCCGTACATATTTTAAAATTTCCATTATAAAACAGTTAAAAAAGCAATTATGATGTTAGAAGTCTGGACGGCAGTTACCTGTGAAGAGGAGAGTGGGGTGCTGAGTAAGAGGGCCTCAACAAGGGCTTCCAGAGAGCTAAGAACATCTCATTTCTTACCCAGGTTTGTTTACTTTGCTACAGCTCATCAATCTCTACGTTATGATCTGTACACTTGTCAGGACATATATTACACTGCAATAAAAAAGTATTTTCAAAGAGAGAAACCCACAGAGTTAACGCAAAGGGAAGCCCCTCTGCGGAATCTCAGGGCTGCAACCATCACTGACCCAGGGGCTGAGCAGAAGGCGACAGAACGTTTCCCCATTCCTAAAGCAGCAGTAACAGCAGCGACCTCGGCTGATGCTGGGGCCCTGGCGAGATGGTGTGCGGAGCCCGCACTAGCGCTGAGTGTCCCCTGACCGCCACCAGCACGCCTGCCTGCACGCCTGCCTGCACGCCTCCCTGCACGCCTGCCTGCACGCCTGCCTGCACGCCTCCCTGCACGCCTGCCTGCACGCCTGCCTGCACGTGCACGAGCTGCGGCCAGGGTCTCCGAGGCAGCTAAGCCTCCCCGTGACAGGGACTGGAAGGGCCTCATGAGCGCTCCACAGTCTCCAGAGACAGCCACTAAGACTTGGGGAGAAACCCCTGGACCTCGTTTTTGGCAACGTCCCTCCGCAGCGGCTACCCGGTGGGAGGAAAATCACTCACAGGGAGCCGCCCACGCAGCACCAGCCTCCTTCCCTCCCGCGGCGCCTCCCGCCTCCAGCTGCCCAGGAGCGCCCAGGGCTGGAAAGGCCGCCCAGCGCCCCGCCCTCCTGCCCCGAGCAGCACGCCGGTGACGTCACGTCACGGCCCTCATACTCAGGTCCCAGCATCCAATCACAGCGCCCCACGGGCGGAGACCGCCCCTCACATCCGGATCCCAGCATCCAATCACGGCGCCCCACGGGCGGAGACCGTCCGGCAGAGTGGCGGGCTGGGTGGAAGCGCCGCAGACCTGCGCAAAGCGCGGAGGTGGCTCTGGGGGAGCCCCAGCCTGTGCCCCGCGGGCCCGCACTGCCACCCCCGGCCGGCCTACAGCGGCGGGTGCGCCTCTCCGGACTCCTCGGCCTCACTTCTCGTGGCCAGCGCGAGCGCAGAGGTCCAAAAGCATCAGGAGAGCACGGAGCCTCCCCGGGAGCGAGGGGCGCCGCTTGGTTCTGAAGAGCAGGCCCGGACCTCGGCTCGGGTGGGCGCGGGGCCCGTGCGGGCGCCTCCTCTGCCAGCAGCGGGCCTGGGGTGCGCACGGCTCTTACACGCTGGGCGCCATCACGAGCCGGGGGGAACCGACCTGCCTGCTTCTGGGGCGCCGCCGTCATCCCTGAGTCACGGGACAGAGCCGAGGCCAGGGAGCCAAAGGCCGGCACAGCTGGGTTCAACCCACCTGCCTGCCGGGGGGCGCAGGTCATTCCACCTCGCACCAGGGAGGAAGGTCAGAGCGCGGGGGCCGCGGGGCCCGCTGCCAGGGTGCAGAAGGGCAGCGCAGCTCTAGCTGGACAGGGACGCAGGAGCCGCAGAGGGGACAGCCGCGAAGTGGTAGCTAGCGCTGCCTTCCGGGGAGACGTCGTCTCACCAGAGGGAAAGATGCGGACACGTCTGTGCCCCAGACGGTCAGGCTCATTCTCTGGCAAGCTTCTGCCCATTCAGGTATCCACGACGATGTCCCCCTGAATTTACTGCCAAATAACAGAACTGCCTAGACCCAACACTTAAGTGACAGAAACAGTGGTCTCCTTGTCTCGTCACCTTTCCTTCATCCACAGGCACGTGTTGACATTGAGCCTTCCCGGAATTCATCATCCCTTCCCTGTTCATGCATAACATACGCTTATAATTCATACATGGCACATTAAACTGGCCTTGAAATATAACTAGAGTCCATGAAAGTCCCATCACTTGTACATGATTCCAAAAGGCGACATTTTAAAACGTGTATTTTTTACTGTCACAAACACTGGAGGGCATAACTGGCATTTAGTGGGCAGAAGACAGGGAAATTAGATGACCTGCAATGCTTGACACTCTCCTACACATAAGCACATTACCTTGTTGAGAGCCAGGGTTCTTAGTATGGAGAAAAAATATAAATGTGGAACTGAGGAAGACAAGGAAGAACCCTATGGGAATGAACTGGAATTGGAGATAATGATGTGAACTAAACATTTCTAAAAAAAGATATATGTATGTATATATGCAAGTATGTGCATATTTGTGTGTTTATGTGTATGTGCACTCTCTAATAATGGACCAAGAAACAAAGATTCCACGGGAGCAATGAGGACACCTAGTGCCCAGATCTTGTTTTTTTAAAATCATTCTTAATGAAAAGAAACAAGGACTCCACAGAGAAATAGCTTATTCTAGGGTTGGGGAAGAAAACATATAAGATGAGCAAAAAAGAGTGAGAAGAAATGGAAGCCAGACTGAAAGGGCTCCTACTAGCCAAGTCTGGGACCATCTGACCACCAAAAAAAATAAAGAATGGTAATGAATCATTGTTCTAGTTTGCTAGCTGCCAGAATGCAATACACCAGAAACGGAATGGCTTTTAAAAAGGGGAATTTAATAAGTTGCTAATTTACAGTTCTAAGGCCTGGAAAATGTCCCAATTAAAACAAGTCTATAGAAATGTACAATCAAAAGCATCCAGGGAAAGATACCTTCATTCAAGAAGGCCGATGAATTTCAGGGTTTCTATCTCAACTGGGACAGCACATGGCAAACGCAGTCAGAGTTTCTCTCTCAGCTGGAAGGGCATTTGGCGAACATGGCATCATGTGCTAACTTTCTCTCCTGGCTTCTGGTTTCATGAAGCTCTCCGGGAGGCATTTTCCTTCTTCATATCCAAAGGTCGCTGGCTGATGGACTCTGTGCTTCGTGGTGCTGCAACATTCTCTGCTCTCTCTGAATCTCCCACTCTCCAAAACATTTCCTCTTTTATAGGACTCCAATAAACCAATCACACCCCCCCAATGGGTGGAGACATGTCGTCACCTAATCCAGTTTAACAACCACTCTTGACTAAATCACATCATCCAGGGAGATGACCTGATTACAGTTTCAAACATACAGTATCGAATAGGGACAACTCCATCTTTATGAAATGGGATTTTGATCAAAACATGGCTTTTCTAGGGGGCATACTTCCTTTCAAACCAGCACAATCATTAAAAAAAAAAAATAGAAAGAAAGAAAAGAAAATGGAATCCACAAATCTACAAGAGCACATCTATCTATAAACAGATACAGAAAAAGGAAGAAATGGGAAAAGGGAAGACTCTTGCACACAGGAAAATGCTAAGTGGTAACCACGTGGAGACCCTGCTGGAGCTGGAAAGCTATCACTTCATCATAGTGAAGACTGATTCAAGCAAGAAGTATCTGTGAATGCTAAATCTAGGGGTAAACTTTTGGTGAGGCACATGATATCTGCAGGGTATAAAGTGTCTTTCCCCACAGACTGCCTATTAGTCACAAGGGAAAAAAATAGTAACTAAACAGGAGAAGGAGACACACATGCTAGGTGATGAAAGCGAACTTCACCAGTGACGTCATATGGACATCCCGAGAAGGACACAGCACCACTAACAGTATTCTGGCTGGGGAAGCATAACTTCAATATAATCATGATGAAACAGCAGACAAACCCAAAAAGAACATCTTATTAAAAAGGGGACCTCATTCTTTTAAAAATATCAATGTAATGACAAAGAAAGCATGAGGACCGTTTCCAACTGAAGGATACTAAAGAGACATGGCGACTAACTGTAGTACATAAGTCCAAAGAAGGGAGAATGCTATAAAAGACATTATTGGGTCCGATGACAAAAATGGGTAGTAGATTAAAGCATTTTATCAACATGAATCCCAGACAAGTCCAAAACCCAGCAGAACAGTCGCCATTAGATTTCAAAATCTGCGAGTCATTTACGGAGCTATGGATCTAACCTCTGGGTCAGTGGCGCAGCAGCCCCACCCTTCCCAAGTGGACAGCGGCCATGCTCTCCCCAGGCTTTCTGATATCACGATGATGTCCAGACCCTGTGCAAGCACCAGAACCTCACCATCTCCATGCACTTGGACGGCAAGACTCTCCCTGAACCACAGGATATAAGGACCAAAGTCTCCGAGCACTGCGGATGCACATCCGAGAGCAAACCCGTCCTTCCCACTAGTGTGGGAGGGCCCATTCTCTCGTCCCAAGGAGATCTTTCAGTCCAGACTTTTGCTTCCACAGTTCTCCCTTGAAGTCATTATTTCTTCAATTCATCCTTTCGCCATTCCTTTCAGTTCAGGCAGGCAGTGGCTCTGCTCATACAAATTTTGCAAACCCCTGCCAGCTTTGCATGCAGCTCAAGCATGTCTTAAACCGTTAGACAATAGAACTTTCCACAGTTCGTTCCTGAATAACTGCATTTCCAACCCTGACTTCCCCTGAAATGGCTGACTGGATCCATGTTCAGCCATATCCTCTTTAGCAAAGGGTTGCTCAGTTAAACCCTCACGACGAGCCCTATCCTCCAGGGACTCAGAGTACACCATCCAGACAGGCTCAGACTTTTCCAAACTGATTTCTGGTTTTTTTGTGCTGAAGAGTTCAGTTCTCAGCTGATCCCTTTCCTCCCACATCTTCCTGTAAACTATAAGGAGAAGCCAGGCTGCACCTTCTCACCTAGCTTGAAATTCTCAGCTAAACATTTAGCTTCATCGCCTTCAAGTTTCACCTTCCGTCCAAGATGACAACACAATTTTGTCAACTTTTCTGCCACTTAATAACAAGGATCACCTTTCTTCCAATTTCCAGTGACAGTCCTCATTTCCTTCTAAGGTCTTACTAGAAATACCTTTAATGTCCTTACTTCTACCAATATTCTGTTCATGATGAATTATGTATTCTCTAAAATGATACAGACTTTCTCTATAGCTCTCACTAATTAAATGCAATTTTATTGATATATTCATATACCATATAATCATCCAAAATGTACAATCAATGGTTCACAGTATCATCATACAGTACATTCATCACAATTTTTGAACATTTTCATTACTCCCAAATCTCATTCATTTTTAAGCCCTTACAATTCTTCTAGCCTTTACCCATTACCCATTTTAAAGCTGCCTCTACATTTTTATTTGTTTGTAATAGCAGCATCCTACTTTCTGGTACCAAAAACTATTTTAGTTTCCTAGCAGCTGAAATAAATATCAAAAAAGGGACTTGGCTTAACAACAGCAGTGTATTAGCTCCTGGTTTCAAGGTTAGAAGGCTTGCATCCTCTCCAGGTCAGTATCTTCTGGCTGCCATAAGCCTTTGGGTTCCTTGGCTTTTCTGTCACATGGCAATGCACATGGCTCTGTCTTCCCTCCTTTCTCCTCTGGGCTCCACTGACTCCCAGCCTCTGGCTTTTCCTCATGGCTTCTCTCTCTGTCTAACTTTCATTCTGCTTAAAAAGGACTCCAGTAATCCAGTTAAAGCCCAGCCTGTTTCAGCAGGGCCACACCTTAGCCAAGCAACACCTGGAAGAGACCTTATTTACCATGGGTCCACATTCTCTAGACGAACATGTCCAACCTGGGGTGCACAAGTAAATCCACTGCACTAAACTTGACAACTAATGTGGCTGTACAACAGAAAACCACTATCTCAGGTATGTATTCTGGTCTGCTTCAGGGGTAAAGGGCTATGATGCATGCAACAAACTCTCAAATGGTTTTAAAAAGCATGTATATAAAACAGATATGCTCTTTGTATTATTTAAGTTTAAAATTATTTCCAAATAAAACCTGACCCCAGATATCATTCCATTTGTGACATGGCAGAGATCCACATTATTTAAAAAACTGTGTCTAATTAATTGAACTAACTCCATTTACAAATGAACACAAAGTATTTTCCTTTTGCCTAATTTGAAAATAAGCTGAGTTTTCCATAACAGCAAATGAGGAATTGAGGGAAGGAAGCACTCTGATTCATTCAAAATCTCACCAAAGAGTTGTTCATCATCTTGTAAATAAAATCAGGTAATGATAATGCCCCTCCTCGTGTCTGAATGCAGCAGGACACATTCTGGCTAAATGCATTTATCTGTCATGCTCACAGTGAGGCCACTTTAACTGCAAGCATCTAGCCACTTCATGGTGCTTCTTGGGTAGTGTGAATCAAGCATTTATTTATATACTGAAATAAATATTATTATTGAAAGTTACTTTCCTTTTATTTCACCTTTGTATCATGGCTAGGGAATTATGTATGGATAATTTGAAAGTGGTATTATCTCACATAACCCATTTAGAGAGATAGTTGGCTCTCTAACTTTACATATGAGTTTTTACATAACCCATAAACTACATTTAAAGATAATAAATGGGCGTTATAAGATATCTGTGATGTAAAGGCTATGCTGGGTCTTTTATGGTTTCTTATGGAGAAGCTGTGATTACTCATCTTCAGCAACTCCACAGCTCTGCTTCAGCAGGCCCTGAATAGTAGATTAAAGCATTTTGTCAATTTGAGTCCCAGGGCTTTCAAACAGACTACAGTCTTGAAGTCCCATTATCAGGGGAGAAAATGATTATTTCTTTGAGCCCTCTCACCAACGCAGCCATTTCGGACAGCTAGAAAATAATGTCCCCTTGGATTTAAGAGAAGAAACCATAAACGGGGAGTTTCTTATTATCTCAAATAAGCCCCCCAAAAGTGAAAGAAATCTGGGGGAAAATATTAGATCCCCACTGGAATAGATCCAAAATGACATCAGTCCCACAAAACAATTATCACTCACTTTTCTAGTGTCCCAATATCATACATATTAAAGGGCAGGCAAAACTAAAGGGCAGGCAAAACCAAAAGTTTGGTACATTTTTACAAAGTGCTTATAGAGTGAGTGTTTTCCTTCAGAGCTTGGTTTTTTACAAAAGAAATAGTATCTTTCTAATATGGCATAGGGCACAGGGAAAGGACACAATTAGGAGCCTACTGCCTAGGAAAATGTTAGCCAACTATCTCTCTAAATGGCTTATGTGAGATAATACCACTTTCAAATCTATCAGCTTATAATAAAGAAGAATCAAAGAGATCTGAGGAACAGAGGAGGAATTAAAGGATAAAGAGACTGCCAATAAAAATGATGAAAAATAAATATATTTTTCTCTGCAAATAATGCAAAAGAGACAGACTGATGAAAACTAACTATATGATAAAATGGACTAAAAATAAGAAAGGAAAAGAACTGTCTACATATCTTAGGGAGACTAATCATGAAGGCAAAGATGAAATAAAAGAAATCTACAGGGCAGTGAAAATGATTTTCTGCTGGTTTTTTTTTTTTTTTTTTGCATGGGCACGGGGAATCAAACCCGGGTCTCCGGCATGGCAGGCGAGAACTCTGCCCCTGAGCCACCGTGGGGCTCACCCTGGAAATGATTTTGTCATGTATGAAACACCACCCTAATTCTTTCTGAGACCTATCATGTACTTATCGCCATAAACATCACTTCATACACAGATCACATGAATATATGATCATAAACATATGGATGAGCAAAAATTACACACGTAATAAACAGCCAGGGGCACCTACCAAGGTGACAATGGTCTTTTTCTCTTGCCTCCCATTTGTTGCTGTCCACATATGCTGCGGAAAGCAGGCATCTTTTACCTAGGAAAAAGACAATGATCTCAAAAACATGGCTTCACAACAGACTCATTTTACGTATCTGGTTTATTAAGCATATCTTTGTCATTACTCAACCTACTAAATTATGTATCTTAGACACTCTGGTAAGACACTGCAATTAATAATGCATAGTTGACAATTTAGTTCACAAGAAGATGCATTCAATCTCTAACAAGTAGAAGACGTAGAAAAATTGTGAAAATTTTTACAATATTTTATGGCTAAAAATGCTATTAATTTTGTTCCTAAAACTTTAAGGCTAAGAACCACCTGTTTCCACTAAAGTTTAGCCTATATCAGCCCTAAAATTCCTTCCGAGAACCCAAAACACTTACTGAGCTGTTGTATGACACATTATTCAAATGTTTTATAATCATTAGGCCTAAAAACATTTTCATATGACTTGGATCACCATATTTACCCCTATTTCACATAAAGCAAAAAGTAATATCTTACGTAGTGCCCCAGTGGCAAACCAGGGAAATGCAACCAGCCCAGTGTGAGGTAGCACATAACATGGGCTCAGTTCCATGACCAGCAATGGGGAGGATGCTCAATAAACACAAGTTCAATGAATGAATGAGAATGTAGGGCAACTTCATCAAAACTTAGAACTTTTACGCTTCAAAGACACCATCAAGAAGTGAAAAGACAACCTATAGATTGGGAGAAAATGTCCACAAATAATATATCTGTTAAGGGATTTATATCCAGGATTTATAAAGAATTCTTTACAAATCAAAAATAAAATGTCTAATAACCCAACTGAAAAAAATAGCCAAAAGATTTGAATAATATTTCTCCAAAGAAGATATACAAATGTTCAATAAGCACATGAAAAATATGCTTAACATCATTAGTCATTAGAAAAATGCAAATCAGAACCACAAGGAGATACAATGTCACACTACTGGATGGCCACAATGGAAAGGCAGTAACAGCTGTGGGTGAGCGTGTAGAAAACCTGGAACTCTTACAGAATGCCGAGTGCCAACGTAAAACGGTGCAGTTGCTTGAACGCTATGGCAGTTTCCCAAAATGTTATATATGGACTTACCATATGAACCAGCAATTCCATTCCTAGATATATAGGTAAGAGGTAAGAGAAAGAAACATGCACCAAAACAGAAACGTGCACCCAACATGTTCATAGCAGCATTACTCAAATAGCCCAAAAGTGGAACATCAACTGGAAAGGATTAACAAAATGTAGTATATCCATGCTATGGAATATTTTTCAGCAATAAAAAGGAACACAGTAACAATACATGTGACAACATGGATGAACCCTGAAATCATTACACTAATGGTAAAACTGCACACTAATTGTAAAATTCCATTATATGAAATGTCAGAGTAGGCAAATTTATAGAGAAAATGTAGATCAGTGGTTACCAAAGGCTGGGGGAGGAAGGGGATTGGGAGATAGATGGAGGATGCTAATGAGGGCAGGCCTTCTTTTTGGGGTGGGGAAAATGTCCTAAAATGGACTGTGGTGATGGCTGCACAACTCTGTGATTATACTAAAACCCACTCAACTGTAGACTTTAAAGGAGTGAATTGTGTGATATGCAAATTATATCTCAATAAAGCTGTTTAAAAAAAAAGGAAAAAAAGGATGAATGGCAGGTAATATCTAGAGGGCAAACCAGATCACAAGCACAACAAAAGTAGATGGGATGGGGGTTGTATTAAGCACAATATTAGTAGGCTAATGTTATTCTCTATCCACCTTTCAATTAAAATAAACCTAAAATACAGACACACCTGAGTGGGTTTACACATAAACTCATCCCTCCTACCTTACGCAAGATCAGATCTTTACTAGAATGTCTAAATTTGAAGTCTAAAA
Source organism: Myrmecophaga tridactyla (assembly GCA_004026745.1). Lineage (NCBI taxonomy): Eukaryota > Metazoa > Chordata > Mammalia > Pilosa > Myrmecophagidae > Myrmecophaga > Myrmecophaga tridactyla. The sequence continues at coordinate 3,711 of PVIY010015445.1, read as the reverse complement.
CTTAAACAATGATATAATAATATAGAAAGCTTAAGACAGTAACTAAGACCATTTCAAAAGGGGAACTAAGAAATTAAAGAGTAACTATTAAAAAATACCCACATTTCAATGGACTGGCAATTAAAAAAAATAGATGTTTGAAATTAGAATGTATTTTTTATAGAAATGATGCTGTGAATTGTTAGGAATATTCCTAGTCCTGCCAAGAAGGGTGAAGCAAAGGCTGCTGGCATTACTCCAGGTGTAAAGCTGCGGTGCAGATAAAGAACCACCAAGTCTGGGGTAAGGAGACCCGAGTTGAGTTTAAGTTTTACTGCCGTTAGAAAACTTCAGCTCCCGTTGATGCAAATCTAGGCACTGAACTAGGTAATATTTAAGGCCCTCGCATGGTCTGATAGTCTCTGACACCAAAAAGCATAGCTCATTCATAATATATATAAAAGATAACCCATTCATACTTACGGCAGCATTTCTACATCAGCTGAATTCCAAGTTCTAAAACCAGGAAGTGCTTGCCTTTCTGTGGGGAACAAGGACTGCCCTTCTCTTCTGAACATCAACTGAGAAAAGGACTGGTTAAGCTACATCCCAGGATACCAGTGACTTACTCTCTACATCTTAAAAAAAGACTTCTCTAAACTAACATAAAAAATCACCCCCTCTATATTCTGAAATCAGAAAACGTAGTGCTTAAGAGTTCTGAACTGGGTGAGAGACGAAAAAGCAGGGGAGGTGATGGAGGGGAAAGACAGGAGTCCCAGAATGTGCAGCTGTTCAAGAGGACCACATGAACTAAAAATAAAGTCGGATTAGTAAATTTACAAAAGGTAAGCCTAGCAAACTTCACATATATGAACATTTTACTGTTTGTTTTAAAAGGGAGTAACCAGCCTGAAACTCAGAGGGGCAGGCCTCTCCAAAGGTATAGGTTAATTCCATCCCCCCATCCTATATTGTCGACACCCTTTTCCGCATGAAAAAGTGAGAATAAGCATAGCCCGAAGATTCCTAAAGACTGGGAGAAAGATCAAAGGAGAAGGAGGAATTATAACAGAAGATAGGATTTAACAAATGAGTATGACTGCTGAATCATACTGATATTTTTAGTTTCCAGTGTCTTGGAGCAGCTAGAAGGAAAAATCTGAAATTGTGGAACTGTAACCCATACCAAACTCTGAAATCAATTCCATAACTACTCATCAAAATGTACTTTGAAATGTATTGCTTTTTTGTATATCTTATATTTCACAATAAAAAACATTAAAAAGGGTGGTACAAAGGTGGCTCAGTGGCAAGAATTCTCGCCTGCCAAGCTGGAGACCCGGGTTCAATTCCCAGAACCTGCCCATGCAAAAAAAATAGGATGTAACCAGTAATCATTCTCCACTCCACTGAGGGTAGAACAAAAGGATACGGGTACAAGGATAAAGAATTTAAATCTGGCAAACAGAAAGATGTTCACATGCCAATCTCCAGAACCTCTGACTATGAGGTTACACGGCAAAGAGGAATTTATATTGCTCATCATCAGATCGTAAAATAGGGTGAGTATCCTGCATTAGCCAGGTGGGCCCAATGTAATCACAAGGGTCCTTAAAAGTGGAAAAGCGAGGCAGGAGGGTCAGTGATGTGAGAAGACGCTCAGGTTGGCTTTGAGGATGGAGACGAAGAACCATGAACAAGGAACGCGGTGCGGCTCTCCTGAAACCACCACTGTAGCCTGGTGGGACCCTATGCTGGACTTCTGACCCTCAGAGCTTCAGACAATGGCAAAATGGAAACTCCAGATCCGCTTCTCAAACGTTAACATGCACCTGAGGCTTACTAAAACGCAGATTCTATACGGGCAGGACCAAAAACTCTGCACTTGAAACAAGTTCCAAGTGAAGACGGCGCTGCAGGGCCTCAGACGACGCGTGGACAAGGTAAGGGATGGTCTGCTATCAGCCCCACAGATCTAGATCTGAGGCTGTTTAATCCCACTATAAATATACCATTCAGGACTGTGTAGGAACTTTTCTTGAAACTCCTTCCTCTACATCCAGTCAGCTTTGGGGGCATATTCTCTAGAATCACTAGCCTCTACAAAAAGAAGTATTCTCAACTTTTTTTTCTGAAAAGGTACATCCAAAGGCCAGAATTTCAGTGTTTGGCTCTATCTATGTACCTACCTACTCATTTTATAGTTATTTTGGTCCTTGAGCAAACATTTTTTCTACCCAGAGGGAAACAGTGTGATTGTGAAAACACAGGCTTCAGATCCTAAGTCCATATATTTGAATCCTTGTCTTAATAAAAGCTGTGAAAATTTGGACAACTTTATACAATATCTCAGCTGTTTTCTTCATATGTAAAACTGGCAAACAATGCCCACCTTCAGCTGTGGTTTAAGTGAGGGCGCATATGGAGGGCCTGGCCTGACGGGCACTGCAGCGGTAGGCATTAAGTAGAGGCCTAATAAATTTGATGCCTCTAGCCTCTTCATATATTTACATCACTTTTTTTTTGGTGCATCTCAATTAATTTTTCATTGACCCTCTTGATCATTTTAGTTGTCCTTCTTCATTATGTAAGGAGAACAGTAGAAGCACCAAGTATTCCAAGTATTTGATTTCTCAGGTAGAATACTACCTATTATTTTTCCTCCCTTCTCCTGTAATGAATCAACATGTTCCAGTGATCCATCTAACATTCCCAAATCCTGAGTTGTCCATGCTCCCTCCCTCAGTCCCAGTACCCAACCTCAAGACCTCTTCCACCTATGGTATAATTTTCTGCAATGATGGGAAGTTCAACTCCGAACTGTCCGATAGGGTAGGCACTAGCAGTATTTATCTATTGAGCACCTGAAATGTGGTTATGTAGGTAAGGAACCGAATTTTAAATTTTTCTTAATTTCAACTCATTTAAATGTAAATGGCCACATAGAGTTAGCAGCTACCATACTGCCTAGCACAGGTGTAATCTGCTGTAAATTCAAAAGTTCAAACTTAGGACTGAAATGCCTAACTGGAAATTCTCTCAATTCACCCTTACCGATTTATTATCCCCTTATTAAAATGATTGTCTCTAGGCGCTCTAAGCAACTACAATGCGCCCCCAGACCTCAGGGCCGGAGTCTGGTTTACACTGAAAACCATTTACCAGCAAGCACGATTAAACCGGAATAAAGCGCGACGTCTCCCGCGGTGCCGACGCCGCGCGCCCCTCGACAGTCGCGGCCCCCCTCGCCGGACCGCGCGCCCCTCGACAGCCGCGGGCCCCCCTCGCCGGACCGCGCGCCCCTCGACAGCCGCGCACCCACCTCGCCGGACCGCGCGCCCCTCGACAGCCGCGGGCCCCCCTCGCCAGGCCGGCCGGTCACTGTCCAGTAAACGGTGACCAGGCGGGAGTGGGAGGAACAGAGCTGCCTTCTCACGGGGTTAGGGCAGGTGGGCCGGAAAGAGAGCAGCAGGCATCCGCACACCGACTCCCGCATTTCGGGCCTGTGGTCACTAGGCCGGGCCGGGGCTGCGGCCGCAATCACGGCTGACTCGTCTCCGCGCGCCTTCCGACACCGCCCGTCCCGGCAGGTCTGGGCGACCTGTCAGCTCACCATCGGAGCGCCCCAGACCTGACCGACCCGCAGCGCTCGCGGTCTACACCGGACAGCCGGGCCACGAAAGGTCAACCGAAGCTGTGTCCAAGGCCTTCAGGTCGGGCTGGATGAAT
>PVIY010015444.1:0-53859 GCA_004026745.1 Myrmecophaga tridactyla | reverse complement strand
CCCCCGCCACACACACACCTGCAGGCAGCAGGGCCATCGCCAGCGGGGAGAAGGAAAAAGGGCCAGATTTTGGTTTCTCAACTGCTGAAGCAAACTCCAGAAAATGGGCGGGCTTAGCTCCAGGAGCCTCTGGTCACTGTGTCCGAGGCTGAGGCTGCCTCCCGGGTGGGTGTCTGCCAGCTGGCCGGCGATGCTGGGGGCTTCCCACGCCCACGGCAGAGCACGCGTGGCGTCTTCTCACTTCCGTGCTAGCTGCTCCTGGTGGCTTCTCTTTCCATGTCCGACTCCTCTCTTATAAGGGCCTCCGCCCTGTGGGAGAAGGCCACATCCCGCAGTCTGGACACACCTTAGCTGATAGCAGCCTCCAGGGTGCAGTTTCCTAATGGGCTCACGCCCACAGGACCAGGGTGGGACCTGAGCTTGTTTTTTGAGGGGCATGTGACTTAGTCCCCAACACAAAGTATAACGGCCTTTTTCAGGAAGGTGTTTGTAGCTGTGAAAGCAGAGGCCATTGCTGCCTGCTGACCTCCCGGGTGTGGCAGTGCAGCGCTGGCACCATTTCCCTCTCCTCCTTGGTTCCTGGCTGGTGTGAGGAGGCTGAGGAGGTTATGTGACACCGCCGGGCCGCTGGCTCCAGGGAGGGGCTCCGCCTCCACCCTTTTCCCGTCTGGGCCATGGTGGGCCCAGGGACCCATCCCACATGTGGCCACTGTGTCTCCTGACCCAGAGGGATGGTGGGGCCCAGGCTCCAGCCCCCAGCCAGCGCCAGCTGACTCTACTGCACGTGGGGGAGGTGGGATTTGAGCCCCGGATCAAATGTTCCTTTCCTCACCCACCGCAAGCTGCGTGCGGTTATGTTTTTAATTTTTATTTTTATTAAATATTAACTTTTAGAATAGCTTTGGAATTACAGAAACACTGCCAAGATACAGAGGGTTCCAGTATTCCCACATCCTGCTTCCCCTTTAGTTAACACCTCACATTCCCGGTACAATTGCCATGACTCATCGCCGATATTGATGCATCGTTATTTGGTAAAGTCTAATCTTTCCTCCGATTTCCTTAGTTTTTGTCTGATGTCCTTTTTCTCTCTGGGAACCCCATGCAGGACCCCACATTCCATGTAGCTGTCCGTGACCCTCGTCCCCTCTTGGCTCTGATGGTCTCTTTTTCCTTGGCTGCGGTGACCTTGGCCATTTTGAAGCATGCCGCGTGGTCCGGCGTTTCGTGGAATGCCCCTCCATCGGGGTAGGTGTGGCGTTTGCTCATGATGCCCTTGGCCGTAGCGTGTTTGGGGGGAGATGACAGCGGGGAAGCACAGTCCTGTGACTTGCCATCCAGGGCCGAGGCTCTGGGACTGGGGCAGGGCTGATGCCGGCCGGGGTGAGTGGACCCAGGCCCACTCCCTCCACCGCAAAGCCTCCCTTCTCTGAAGGACAGAGCTGTGGGATGACATTTTATTCGGGACCCCAAAGTATTGCTACAGCAAGGGAAGCCAGAATGGAAGTAGCTCTGGGTTCGAGGGACGGCACAGGATTTTTATAGTCAGAGACAGGAAACTCACTCGACTCGTATTGATGGGGCCAGGATTTGTCAGCTGTAGGGGCGGGTTTAGGGTAGGGGGCTGTATTTGGTGTTTGGTCAAAGGAAATGAAATGGGGGCTTGACTGGCTGTGTGCATTGGCCGCCTTAGTGGGGATTTCAAATTTTAAAAGATAGAGAAGAGGGCGGGCCGTGAGCGCCCAGCAGGCAGAGTTCTTGCCTGCCATGCGGGAGACCTGGGCTCGATTCCCGGTGTCTGCCCATGCACACAAAAAAAAACCTCTGAAGGTTGTGTTTTGTTTTGTTTGCTTTTGGCCCTGAGGCAGCCCAGGCTCTCACAATACACATTTTTTTTACAGTTTCCCCCTTTCCGTGCTGTGTTCTTCGGCAGAAAGTCACACATGCAGCCCATTTAAGCCTCACTCCCCTGCCTCGAGGGGATGGGGTTGATGTGACTTTTGACTTCAGGGTTCTCTATCCGAGGCTGCTCGTGGCTTAAGCAGGGATGTTTGGGGGGTGGAGACCCCAGGCCGGACCCCCAGGACCCAGCCCACGTGCGGCGTTTTTGCCCCCATGAAGTAAACATTTCCAGCGGCTGCGGTAAGCCCTGCCCTTCTCTACAAAGATTTTCTTTGGGGTGAAATCAGGCAAATGCTTGGCTGCTGTCCTTTAGACCAAAGACTAAGGGAGCCTAGAGGCCCCTCTGGTGCCTCGGTTGCTGCACCCCCTCCCCCGGAAGGCCCCTTTGTCGACGGCCGCAGCCTCTGCCCGCCGGGCTCCTGCGGGAACTGCCCACACAGCCTCCGGGTCCACACCCCCGGCCTCCACAGGGCTGGCCGCACAGGGGCCCAGCGCTGCGACTGGATGGCGAGGGCTCCCTGGGGCCGCTGCAGCCACACGGGGGGCTGAGCTGGGGGTAGCAGGAACGCGTTACGGTCCTGGAGGTCGGAGGCCTGGAACGGGCAGAGGGGCATCCTGCCTTGCCCCTGCCCGTTTCCTGGTGGGCTGCCAGCTGTCCTTGGACTTGGGGCTCTGTCCCCGTTGTCTCATGGTCTCTTCCCCGTCTGTCCTCAGGTCTGTGCCCAAATTCCCCTTCCTAGAGGGACACCTGTCATGTTGCATGAGGCCCCTAGTCCACCCTCGCCGGTGTGGCCTCCTCATGACGAATCCCATCCTAAGACCCTGTCTCCAATGCTACTCACACTCAGGGCTTAGAACATCACCGTACTTTTTGTGGGGGGGCGTAATTCATCCCATACGGGGACCTGTTTTCTCCTCTGGGCTTCTAGCTCCTGCTGGCCTGAGCTGCCCGCATTCAGGCCTTCTTGGACCCTGGCTCTGCGTGAGCCTGAGGGCCTGGCTCAGGCCTGCTGCTCGTTCTGACCTCGGCTGCCCAGACCTACCCTCCTTTCTCCCCGCCCCCCGCTCCCCAAGCTCCCACATGGCTTCAGACCTCTTGTCTCCAGGCTGTGAGTTCCCACGCTGCCCAGTACTGCCCAGCGCTCGCCCACCTTCCCCCTGACCCCCAGCCTGGGTGGGTGTCCACCTCACTGTGAGAAGCTGCAGGCCCAGGCCCCGTGGGGCTGGTGAGCCACCCCAGTGTTCCTCTCCACAGCGGGACGCACTGCAGCTTCTCCACATAATGTGTTCCTAATCCAGCAAGTGTTCCCTGCGCTCCCTGCTGCTCTTGGCGTGGGCTGCTGCTTTCGAGTCGCCGCCTGGCTCGTGGGAGCCCTTGGCTGTGTTCCTGGGGGAGAGGGCATCTCGCTCCATGGCCCCCCTGCATGGCTGGTGGGCCCTAGGCCCCGGGCCTGCCCTTCCTGGCTGTGTGGACCCCCCCGGGTGGGAGCGGAGTGGCCTGCTCGCCCTGGGCGCATGCTGGCCCCCAAGGGGAGTGTCCCCGGGCCACGCAGGCCACGCAGGTACGTGTCTACCTGGCTGCACCCCACCAATCGGCCACAGCTAGGAGGGGCGGCGGCCTCAACATGGTGCGGAGGGCCAGGTGGGACACCACGGGCTGCGCTGCCATGAGAGGGGTGTACATTTTCACCCAGTATTTCAAGAATCCCCTTGGGGAAAAAGCTCAGTTTGCCCTTATATGTGTGTGTGTGTGTATAAAGCAAATGTGCAAAGAATCCCATCCTCCTAATTGAGTCCAAAACATGACGTCTTTTCATCAAAGATAACAAAACCCTTAGAGCTGAGAGGACACTGAGTTTGAAGGAGGCATCCATTCCGCAGACGTCCTTCTGGAAGGATCCTCACAGCACCTCCCAGCCTTGCTGGCTGCACCCTGGTACTGTCGATCCTAGCATCACTCTCCTGGGAGTCCAGCCCTGTTTTTGTTTCTGGGGCTCCAAGCAGGTGACCCCAGCTCCGGCCACAGCTTCCCAGGTGACTTCACCCAAAGTATCCACGTTGGCTTGGAAATGGATGCTCTAGCAGGTTCGCTGAAGACCCGCTGTCTCTTGGTTGCTGTAGTTCACGCTCATGAACTACGTGTGTGTGTGTGGGGGGGGTGTGTGCGCCGGGTGCTGGGTTGTGGAAGGATAAGTCGCTGGTGAAGGGGTGTGCCGCCAGCCCTGCATGCGCTGCTGGGACACAGCGGTGAAGGTCCCGGCCGGCCCCTCCTCAGGCAGCCAGAGGCAAATCAGCCACGTCCTGCTGGCCACAGAGCCCTTCATTGGGGTGCCCTGAAAACATTCAGAAATAATAGAACCACGCTCCATTTTCTTTTCCTTATTCCTTTTTTAAACATATGGAATGCCTCACGAATTTGTGTGTCATCCTTGCACAGGGGCCACGCTAACCTGCTCTGTATCGTTCCATCGTAGTAAATGTGCTGCCGAAGCAAGCACCCAGGCTCCATTCTTGGTGCCGACTTTGAGATGAAGGATGGCCGTTTGTTTACTGCCCTATTTTGCTTTCGCACTTTGTGTTGTAGCCTAAGCAAGCTTTGAAACACCCCAAAACAGGTGGGCCGTGCACATCTCACTGTATGGTGGTGCCACGCGCTGATTCCCCTGCTCTTTGTGGAGACAGGCCTTGCCCTGCACACAGCTGGAATTGTTTCCCAGCCCCATGGAAAGTGCAGCATAGTATTTTATGGTTATTAACCTCCTGTTACTAAGTTCTCGGTGCTGCTGTGCTACCAGCACTGCTCCTTACTTGTGAGTGTTAAGTGTTGTTCTCATCGAGAACATCTCTTCCTTTTTACAAGCGTGATGGAATCTCACGCTGAAGCATCTGTGTGGGCCAAGGTGGCTCTTGGGGGGTTCTGAACGAGCAGACCAGACTGCAATTTGTTGCGTCTGCAGAGATGTGCGTCTAGAACGTTCGTTGGCACGAAGGCCGACGGCTCTGGAGTCCACAGGAGAGGCCCAGGGGCCAGTGCAGGGGGACCCCTCCAGGTGGGTGGGTGGTGTGAGTGAATGGAGAGGGCAGAAACCAGAAAGGACAGCAGCGGGGGCAGAGGGGAGCGGCTGGGAGAAGCTGCGGGGATGAAGGAAGGCGGACTCTCCCGACCCTGCGGGCCCATCCCCGGTGTGCATCCGCCACTCAGTGTGCTGTGTAAGAGTCCTGCTTCCCAGCTCCTCCTGCACCCCCATGTGTACGGAAAATATTGGCAACCAGAGCACGTTTCCAGGCACCCTCCTTTCCCACAGCTGAAGCTCCATTTAAAGTGTCCCACGACCATGCTGTCACTTTGGGGTAAAATACCTCCTAGGACAGAACAGCCACTTCCATTTGCCCATGCAAACTTCATATTTTCTCTTGTGTTGACCTCTGGGAAATGGCTTTTCCTCTCTTGGTGAGGTCAAGGCCATTGGCGTCCGTCCGTATTTCTTTTTCTATTTTGATACTAGAAGGACTTCTTCCGTTTCCTGGTGACTAAGTTGTAAATCTTAGCATGTCCGCACAGCCTGGTGACCTCTCTTCTGCTTTGCAGTCAGGAGGCTGTGCAGAGCTTCAGAGAGAGCCAGCGCGGCTGGCACCCTGCAGGCATTTGAAGCAGAGCAGCCAAGTGCGATGGCGGAGCTGCGTCGCCAGCAGCATCCCATCCCTGGAAGGTGGCAAGGAGCGAGGCCAGCCCCGGCAGTGGAGCCGTCCTGGCAGACGAGTGGGGCATCCTGCCGTGGAGACTGGGGTGGGGGGGTGGTCCGTCAGCTGTGGGATCCCAAACACACTGGAGGGATGCTTCTTTGTGACCTGGTTCTCCCAGGATGAGTAAGTCAGAGATTCTTTCCCGTTGCCTCTTCTTTATCATGACGCCGGCGACGTTCTTCTTCAAAACCGGATATTCCAAATATTTCTGGAGCCCTCCTGCACGTTGGACCTGTGCTTGCACAGGGTTAACGAGATTAACCAGACAGATGTGCTCCCTGCCAAAACGAAGCTTCACTCGGTGGGGACAGACACTCATCAGAAGAGGACACGGCGCATGGTTTAATTCTAGTTGGGAGAAGTGCGATAGAGGAAAATCCCATGAACACTTAATGGGCAACCTGGGACATTATTCCGATTTATTTAGAAATGGCTAAGCCAGCCCCAGGCCCCCGCCCCCAGGCAGGTGAGGGCTGGAGAAGGCACCTTGGCCCCTGAGAGCAGGTTGGGTGCAGGATGCTGCCTCTGAGAGCAGGTTGGGTGCAGAATGCTGCCCCTGGGAGCAGGTTGGGTGCAGGATGCTGGTGACAGCTTTTACCTGTTCACCCCGCATGGTGATGGGAGACCACCTGCAAGGGTCTGCCTCAGGGGACACGCTGTGGTTTTCCACCACACCTCGCCACTGGAGAAGCTCGATTTGCATTCTTGCAAACATAATGCTTGGGGACTCCCTAATGAGCGGCCCATCAGGTTGTGTTGGATTTCCAATCAAACTAATTAGGAGAGGTGGCTCTTCTAGGTAAATCATGTCATCAGCACATTGATGTTGAACATGTCTCCTTGGAGGGAACAGAGTACTTAGGAAATAGCATGGGTCCAAGCTGTTCTCCAAAAATAAATACAAGCTGATTGCCACCTGCTGCAAAATCAAAGTTGATAAAGTTATAGCAGAAAGAGAATTTGTTTCCGTACTAATGTCTTTTGGAAACTAATTCCGGAAGGTTCTGATCCTAAAATCCTTTATGAAAAATGAGACTCCATTTGAATTTGTTAGATGATGTAATCCTTGCTGTGCGGATGCCCCTGGACATGGTGGCTCGTGTGTGTGGAGGATGGGCCGGGGGCTGCTGACCCTTCTCACCTGCTGGGGAAGCCGGGGCTTCGTGGGAAGACGAGGCCCTACAGCCATGTACCTGCTTCCACAGTGACTCGGAGTCCCACGGCATTTTCTGTCCCATGTGAAACAGCACTTCCCATCAGCAAAAGAATTATATTTGCACTTTAGAGAGCAGCACAGACACAGGGCATTTTTCAAAGCTGGAAAGGACATGGAGGCCGGTGCTACACGTCTCTCCTTTTGACACGAGCCAGCTGAGAAACTGGGAGGCTAAGGCCTGAGGGCCATGAGAGGTCGCAGTCAGGCCTGCGGCTTCCCTCCTTCTAAAATTGTTTCAGAAAATGAAGTTTCATCTGGATTTTCTGTGGGGAGCAGCAGAGAGGTTTGAGGCACGGATTTGGGGTGTTTCTAAGGAAGTCCCCCAGAACCTCCCACCAGCTGAGGCTGCACCCTGCTCACCCTCGGGGGTCCCGGCCTGTTACTGCTCAGCTCTGCACAGTGCCTGGAGCACGTGGGGCCTCGGGGCCATTTTGCTGGCTGAGCTGGACCTGTTTTATCCCAGAGAGAACCTAGAGCAAGATTCCTGTGTTTGTCACCATCGCCTGGAGAAGGAGGCTCTGCTGACTCCCAGCGTGCCTTGGGTCAGAGGGTAGGTCCTGGGGCACTGGCTGACCTTTGTTTCCGGGGACCTTCCTTGCCTCGGAGGGGCTGAGCCCAGGTGCCAGAAGTCATGGCTCACCGCCATCTCCTGCCTTCCTGGGCCTGTGCTCTCTGCTTATTTGAAGAGTTTATACAGACGAGACAATGTTTATATGGTAGGAACTTCTCCCTGGACTTCTCACTTAACAAGAGCTCTTGAAAAGAAACTTGCTCTCCATGAATATCTGCCATCGGCTCAATCAGTGATATAGAAACCAAAAACTCAGGAGGCATGAACCCACTCCTTAAAGTATTCCAGATGAGCATGGCAGGTCCCCTGTGAGGATCCATTTATAACCAGGTTCTGAGAATACGGCTCTTTCTGCTTCCCTAATGGCGTGGTGCCTCCTCTGGCTCAGCGGCCCTCCGGGGAGCTGAACTCACTTCTTTGGTGTTGCTCATTTGTGGGAGCCAGGAAAATCCCTTAAGCTTTTCTGCAGAATCGACTGTTACCTCTATAAATTCTGTGCTCTTTTCAGCTAAGTAGGTGAGAGGAAAAATGAGGTGGACTTTAAAATCTGTTGCATGCTCCCTGGGCCTTTCCAGTTGAGTGATGGCTTGTAAACGTGTTAACTGTGAGCTCCAGTGGTCCCCGTGAGTAGATTAAGTGCCTCCAAGGAGCAGAGTCAATATGCACACTTGGCTTTGAGTCCCGAGGTGGTTTTTGGCCGAGAGAGCTGCTTTGAAGTGACTGACTGGCTCAATCAACTCATCAGGATTTTGGTAGCAAGTGTTCTGATGATGAGATCTTAGAAAAGCCTCCAAGCTATGGGATGGTGGATGCTGAAGTTGGTCATCCATCAGTCGATTGATTGATCAACCCCATCGATCCATCTATCGATCCATCGATCCATCCATCAACCATCCATCCAATTTTCATCAAATGCTTCTCTACCTACACTTTGTGCCTAATGAAAGCAAAATGCTATGGAATTAGAACACAGGGACGATGGCTGTGAAATTAACTACTTAATTCTCTTACCCTAAAAGCCTTATTTGTACTTGAAGTTGGTAATCATGACAGCTCTCTCTTTTTAAAAGGACACATTTAAGTATATGCCCCTAGGGCTTACTTTTTATCCCTTTATTCATGGTGAGTTCTCTGTGGATCTGTAGGTTTCCTTCTTGTTCTCGGGCAGCTCAGGGCAGAAGCTCAGGGAAGAAGCTGGCCAAAGACTTGCTATCAGCCTCATAGGAAATCGTGCCACTGCCCTCCCCAGGCGTCCGACTTGTTCTCATTTATTGAGCTGTCAAAACCTACTCTCCTTAACCATCAATCCCTGTTCTTTTTGTCGTTTCAACTGCTTCCACCCTAGAAATGTACTGTTTCTATATTTCTGCTGAATTTTGGAGGATGATATATTAACATTTTCAACAGGATTTTAAATCTTAGCTCTTTCTGTTATCATCCAGCAAGTTGTAGAATGGGAAATGTCAGAGCTTTAGGTTTCTGAAGGCTAATATAACACAGACTTCTCTCCCTGAGTGAGGACTTGGTTGGTTGATGAAGTATCCCCCCTTCCACCCAGCCCCCATCCATGCCCTTGGCCCAGCTGCTTCTTTATCAGCTCTGAGGAACACTGGTTCTTGCTAGTTCCCCATCTCTGAGATAAAGCCTGTGCAGGGGATACACGGCCACATTCATGTCGCAGTCAGGCTGATGGTTTACTTCTTTGCTCACTACTGCTTCCTACCTTCCCCAGCAGGAGATGGCTCTCAAACGATCTGGTTGGTATTTTCCATTTGGCTTTACCACTGTTAAATTTGAGAATCTCAGCTTGAAATCCTTGGTGTTTTTGACACTAGTGTTGAACTGGTTGGTTTTGTGTTTCTTAAAAAGAAAACTTTTTCACTTCTTGAGAAATTCAAGAACACTTAAAGCAAAACCTTCTTATTTTTCTTATGTTGATTTTCAAAGAAAACATGAAATTGGAATGGGCCAGTGAAGTTGATTAAAGAAAACTTTCAGTTCCTGAAATCTGAATTTTCTTTAAGAGAGTGAACTCTTTTTAACCCTCAAAGACCTCAGGTCAAAAGAAAGGTCTCTTTGAAAGTTTATCAGTTCTACCATGCTAAGATTTGTTTTTGTTTGAAAAACTTTGCAAGCAAATAATGACTGCAGCAATTTTATCTCCTTTCCTGGACTACTGAAGCTCTTTTTAGAATGGAGAGCTTCAGAAGACTCTGTGAAGTTCCCGGAACTTCTAAATCCCCTAAGTTCCACACCACAGTCCTACTGTTTTCATGCCTCTTATGGCCAACTGTCTGTTCCCAGACGAATCCAAGTTCCACATGGGTTCCACTTAGCCCAGACATCTGGCAGGTCCTCAGGGCATCTGCCTATTTCAGTTGAAAGGCTAGAGAAGTCAGCCTGTTTACAATCCAAACAATAGATAAGAGGGTATTTGCATTTTTATTTCAAGGGGACAAACGTTAGCATCTGAATGCCCTGTGCAAAATTTTGTATCCAGATTATCTTCCTAAATCTTGAATTTAAGCCTAAATCTTCTTCTGGAAATTTGCAATCCAAGCAACGGTGGGAAACCACTGATTTATTCAGGCCATATGTTTTGATTATGGAACCTGGAATAAAGTTTCTGTACATTCTTGTTTTCATCTTGCTACCCGGAAGACAGGGGAAGTGTTATTTGTGGAATCTGATAGGAAATAGGTTCTAGTTTTGCCTTTGGTTTTCTTTCTTTTTGCCTCATGTGCTCATTGAAATGACCCCTCTTGAAGAAGGCCTTGAATATTCCCTCCATTTCCCCTGAGTAAGCAGCAAACTTTCACGGTGGCAGTCAGGGCTCCCATCTGGACCCAGTCTGTGCTTCCAGCCTGTCTCCAGTGTTGCACCGCTGCTAGCCTGTACTCTTGCTGTTTCTTCTGCAGGGGGTGCCCTTTACTCCCCTGGCTCTCATGGTCACCATGTTTGGAAACTATGGCCATCTCCATGGCTTTTTACTTGAGGAACACGTTCCTGTTCAATCTCATGCCATGCTGGCCTGAGCACCTGGTTTTGATCTCTCCCTGCTTTGAACCCTTACAAAATTCATCCATCACTCCATCCGTCTATCCATCCATCCATCCGCCAACATTACATAGCTCTTATTATATGTTTGGTCCTTTGATGGGAATATAGAAGTGAAAAAAGTAATGGTTTGTGCCCTCAGGAAGCTTCATGGCTGCCCAGTGATTTGAAAGAATCAGCAATATATGCTGTCCTAACTTTCTCTCTTCCATCCCCTTCTCTACTCTCTCCAGCCTAGCTTCTACCCCTACCCCTCCACCAAAACTGCCCGCTTAAGGCCACCCATATCATCCATGTTGCTACATCCGATGTGAGTTTTTAGGTTTTGTGTTACTGCACTTTTCACCAGCTTTGGACCCAGCTAACTGCTGTCTTCATGCTAGCCCTGGGACATTACATTCTCCTGTTGTGTGTATTAATGAGATGCAAGATCCATTGTGTCAGAGGCAGGGATCGCAACACATCTTATTAGGAGACTAATGGGTCAAGTTTAATTCTGCTGGTCTAGGAGGAAACCTCAGAGGGAACAAGTCATGAGAGCCAACACTTCTTACACCTTTTGTGTTGTGGTATTTTTTATCAGCTGACACGGGTCTGCTCCTCTCTTTGATTTTTACCTATCAGGATTTCCTCGGGATCTGGTCATAATTCCTGTTCTTATTTCACTGATGCCATCTGTCTCCCAAAGGTGATATGGCGCATTCTCTTGGTTCCCAGTGCCAACCTATGCCACTGGCCACCTGCTGCTGCTGGCTGCACTATCCGCATCACCATTTCAGATCTCTCTGAGCGCCAGGCTCATACATCCACCTGCCTACCTGACATCTGCTCTAGCGTGTCTCTCCAGAATCTTAAATTGAGCATGTCCCCAACCAAATTCATCACCTGCCCTCAGCCTCCCACAAAGTCACAAGCAAGCAAACTGAAAGGAAAGCCTATTTCTCCTCCAGAATACTCCATATCCTCCAGTAGTACCATGGACCACTCATTGACAATGCCATAAACCCCTGCAGCCAGTCTACCCAAATTCTGGGAGTCGTTACCCACTCTGCCACCAATTTCAACCCAACGCTTTTCCTTCCTGAACTATTAAAATAGTTTCTATTCTGCTTTTGTTCCTGCACACTCTGACCCTACCACAATACACAAGAATGATCTCCTAACAGCAGAAAGCCGGGAGTCATTCTCCTACTGAAAATCCCTCTGAAAAAACTCAGCATTCCAAAGTCCCTGGCATGGCCTACGAAGCCCTGCATGATCTAGCATTTTCTTCCACTCCAATTTCACCTTGCAGTGCTCTCCTCCTTGCTCACAGCTTTCCAGCCACATGAACTTCTTCCAGGGTCTCAAACTTTCCCAGCTCCCGTGCGTTTGGGGGACATGACACTTTCTTAGCCCTCTTCCTAGAAGGCTGTTTACCATGCTCGCTCCCACTTTATGGGGCAAGTTTCATTTAAAGCCCACTTCCCCAGGCAGTGTTAGATGCCTCCAGTCCACACTCTTACAGAATTTGCTGGAGTTTTATGGCAGCTATCACCACCAAGGGTAAACCACTTTTGTGACAGTATTTTTTCTCTCTCTGACTCACCTGCTACATTGTAAACTTTTGCAGAAGAGCTCAGGGGCTTTACTGATGTGTCCCCAGGCTCAGGGCTTCTGGGACCTAGGAGCTGAACAACTAAAAGGTTGAACAACTGAAGGCCATCCTAGCTGCTGCTGCTTGGTGCATGGGGTGCATTCTGCTGCATGTTAGAGATGTCAGATGTGTGTTCTACTTCGTACTATGTGGTTTGTTCCTCGAAGACTCCTTATTCACTCAAGAAGTGTAAGGTGGCCTGTTTCTGGTGGTGTGGTGTCTCCACACAGTACCTCCTAGTAGGCACTGGGCACTCAGGGGGCATCAAAGTGTGACCAGACTTCATGAAATGTATCATTTACTCCCCTTTTCTCCTGGTGACCATCAGGAGAAGGTTTTGTTTTTGAAGTTTATGGCCTCAGTGGTTCAATTGCAGTTATAGTGCCCCTAACAGCTGTTACTTCTTGCAACAGTGGATCAGAAATCCTGAAGCTGAGCTCAGGCTTAATGGAAATTGTCCCCTGAAAGGTTTGCATTTGGAACATTTATTCTCCATTAATTTCAAGTAGACTCTAAATTGAGCAAAACATACCCTGTCTTTCTTTTCCGTTGCAGGTTTTAGCTGACGAGTGGACACCAGAACTGCCTAACACATCTACAGAGATCGTAACGTGTAGATTTCAGGGAACGTGCACATCTCCTCAGCAGACATCCTGCCAGTCGGGTTCTGTACCCCACTGAGCTTAATCAATGCTGGAGTAGTGAGTACATTTTGAAGCTCTGTCGAGATAAAGCAAACAGCTCGCTTTCCCTCTGTGTAGGAAAGACATGATGGAGAGGCCCAAAGACTCTGCCCTGAAGGCATAAGGAGATGGCTGGAGAGCTCTCCACCTCCATCCCACACCACACCTCACCCCCTTCCAGAGACAGGGTTCTTGTGGTGTAGACTCACCTTGGGCCAGTGGCAACTCTAGGGTTGCTCCGCCACATAGTGCCCACTGGGGGGCCGTGGCCCACTCTTCTCCACCTGCCCCTCTCTCTGGGTCTCTGTTTCTACTCGTGTCTGGGTGGGAAGGACAGGGATGGAAGGGATCTGTGTCCCTCCATCATCTGGCTGCTGTTAAAGTAGATGCACATGTTGTCTGAATGGCAGGTGTCCAGGGCCATCCTCGGGTGGATGCCTCCATGGATGACCTGGAGAAGCTGCTTCAGGGGTCTCTGTATTCCCTCTTCCCTACTGTGGGACAGCTGCTTCAGCTCAGCCTCTTCCAACTCCTTCTCACTCTGCCCCTGGCAACCCTAGCTCCTTCGTCTCCTCGTTCTGACCCATTTGGGTGTAGTATAAGCAAGGTCGGTTGAGCTTAGCCAGCTTATGCAGTGTCCACTAGACGCTGGTCACTGACCACACCCCTTCCTCTCTACCATCTCTACCACTGTTCATCTAAGACAGGAGGCAGGCAGGCAGGCCATCACGTGAGCCATGTAACCGTGTAATCCAGGAATGGGATGCCAGCCGTTCTCTTTTTCTGGCTGAAGTTTCACATTATCAGTCATATTCTCTGATAACTCCCTCTACCTGGGGGTGGGAGTGGAAGAGCCCCCCTCAGCCTGTGGTGAAGGGCAGTGAGCTCTGGGCACTCTTCTCCCATCTCTGGGCTGCTGCTTCTGTGGGTTTAGGGTGGAGAGTATGGGGTGATGGCAGAGTCAGCAGAGCCAGTGGGAACACTTCTTATTAAATGATTATGGCTCTTTTAAGATGTGAGGTAGTTGAACATTTTGGTGCCTCTTTGTTCCAAGCCTTGTGTTCTGATAGTCAAATTTAATACGAGAGATAAAGCTGCTTTCAGTATCCTGGTACAAACTGGCGCTCTTTCAACCCCTACCCCCACCTAACTGCCTCTCCTGTTCTGAAACTGCTGAAGATGTGCCTCTCCCTTCGTCCTCTTTCTTCTTTTCCTTTTCTTTCTTTTTTTTTTTTTTCTTTTTGCATGGACAGGCACTGGGAATCGAGCCCGGGTCTCTAGCATGGCAGGTGAGATTTCTGCCGCTGAGCCACCATCACAGCGTGCCCTTCCTCCTCGCCTCTCCCCTTCCTGTCTCCTCTGGACTTTTGTTTCTTTCACCCTTTATTCTCCTCTGTCTCTCTGTCCTCAAACATCACTAGGATTTGTCAGACGTTGCCATCAGGTTTCGCTACTTTAATATGACTGGAAAGTTGTCACTATTTTTAGACTCTTAAAACATGATGCATCTTGGTGGCATTTTAAATACTGAAAATGTGAGTCTGTAAAATTTTCTGAGATTAGAGATCTTTTTAAAGATAAATCATTGAGAATATTGTCCTATTTATTAACTAGTTTTTGGACTATTTGATTTTTCATCACCTTTTGAGTCCATTTGTCCTCTTGTTCATTCTAAGTGGAATTTTTCATGGCTCTGTGATAATTTTCATTAGACTCTAAAGGACATGAGCTCGTGTCTGGTTTTTTTTCTGTCTACACCCGTGTGCTTTGGTGTTGGATTTTACTTTTGTCCTCTGACAATTTGTAAGAGGACAGCTGCAATAAACGGAATATTATTTCTTTCAGAATTATAGATGAAAAGGCTGTTTATAAGAAGGTTAAACAACCCTTTACATACCATCTAAATTCTTAGAAAGATTGCCTTTTTAGTGACTCATTTCTTTTAAAAGGTAAAAACAACAACAACAAAAAAGTCAGTGCATTTGTGTATTTAAAGTGGGAACATACTTAAGTGGTCACAAACCAGATGCATTTGCAAAGCTTTCAAAAGCAATACCTCCATCAAGAAGGTGCTTAAATAAAAAAGAAATTATTGCAATTTTCAGGTTGAGTAATAAAGTGTGTGAAATTGCAGCGGCTAACGTAGACATTTAACGAAGTCCATCTTATCTTCTCGCGGGGCTCCACCAATCAATTTGTGAGCAAGTAAATGTAACGAGGAAACAGCACCGTTCTGTGTGGTTTAAAATCCCCAAACATCTCCTAGCACCTACATTCATCAGCAAGTAGTTGGTGTCACCTGTTTGCCCAGGTCTAGGCTGAGTGCCATGGGAGCTGTCACTGGTGGCTCCAGCCCTGGGAGCTTTGGGTCACGTGGGGGCATGACAGCTGAGACCCCCGGGACCCTGGGGTTAGACGGAGTGCTTCAGAGTTAGTCCTGGGCCTGAACCCCAGCTACTTTGTAACTTGGCAGACGTGAGGACATTTCCAGAACCTTCTGGGCTCATATTGTCCCATGTGCTAAATGGGAGTACGTATACTAATCACACCTACAGACCAGGGTTGTTAGCAGCGTCACAGGCATTTAACACATTCCTTGCCATGGTGATGACGACAGCCAAGGTGCTATCAGCCAATAATGTAACTCTCACTGCAGGTCTCCAGCCATAGCTCTGGGATGCCAGAGGCTGTAGATGAGGCTGGGAGAGTCCAGGATAAGCTGACGTGCTAGACAGATAAAGCCTCCCAAATGTCCACGTCCTGATCCCGGAACCTGTCGCTGTGCTGTTTTCCATGGCAAAAGGACCTTGCAGAGGTGATGGATTTAAGGACCCTGACATGGGAAAGACCATCCGGGACTTCCAGGTGGGTCATTGTCATCCCAAGGGTCCTAAAGAGAAAGTTTTCAAAAAACAGAAAGGAGATATGCTGCCCCTATGAACCCTCCTCTGCTTTCTCACCCATTTCTTTTACTTATTGCTTCTGTTTCCAGACCTTTCAAAATGCACTAGCAACTCTCCTCCTGAAGCTTCTTATCCTTTAGTGGCTCCCTTTCACCGGATTTGGCATCACAGAACCTTGCTAAGAGAGGGGAGTGAAGAGGTGGGAGAAACGGAAGGAGAGGGCTGTTTCTCTTTGGCAGGTGAGGGGATGGCAAATCTAGGCAATGCTTATACATCAGTTTAGCAGACTACATGTACATTTGATAACCTGCGACCATGGTATCACATAGAATCTCGCCTGAATTATCATAAGACATTAGCCCACTCAGACTTTCCTAGTAAAGGGTGACTTCGTGGACGTGAGAAGCTGGGGGCCCTTCAGTGCAGTTCCAGGGATGGTTGCAGGGAGCTGGACAGCTTGGGCACAGGTCACTCTAACCCAAAACACTGAACCCTGGAGTTGGGATCCTTCAAGGGTGACTGATGAAGCCCTCAGGGGCTTAGAAGCTCTGCAGCTCTGTCCCACCTGGCTCTGAACACCTGTTCCCCCTTTGCTCTGTCCTCGTCCCGTAGTTGGCAATGAAACACAAAAAAAAAGGTTTGTCTTTCCTGGTCCCCTTTGCTCTGTGCTATGCCTCCCTGCTTAGCTACAACTGCTGTCCACTCTTCTCTTTTCTTCCTGCTGTTACTTTCCTTTTATCTTCTCTTTCTTTTCCATAATGTTTTTTCGAGATCCTTCTAGAATTCCACCTAGCTGTTACCAGTAAAGAGAGCAAAGACATTAGTTTTTCTTCTGGCTGGGACATATCAACAATCTTTGATTATTTGACCATTTTTATTCTCAAGACATGATTGCACTGTCTATAGGCTTCAGAGAAATCCCAGGGAATTGGGTTCCCTGTGTGCTCTGAGGGGAAGTGAGTCAGCCCCTGACCTCTGCTTTCTATGGGGGATGTTTCCCACCTTCAGTGGTGATGGAACGATTGAGTAGTCTGCAAAGTCTGAGACTACTGGGGAAGGGGAGCCGTGTAGAATTTAGAATATGCTATCAAAAGTCAGCTGGGAGATCATTCTAGGTGTCCAGGACTCTATCAGCCTAATGAAAGTGCCAAACCAGAGTGTCCAACACCAAGAGAGACCCATAATCCAATCCTCATTTCACACCCAGGACAGTTTCATCATCAGTTTACACAGCAGCTGAGAACTGCAGCAGAGTATAAAGGGGTCCATCAGGGTATAAAGGGGTCCGACAGGGCTCTGTTGATTGACAGCAGCTGTGAAATATCCACCTGGGGGCTTGAGACCGGGACAGCTCCAGGAGGTAAGTGCTGGGCACACCTTGGTGAGAGGTTGTCCTGGGGAAAGGGTAGCAACTGAAGGAAAGATGAGAGGAATCAAAGTTTAGAGAGGTCAGAGGAGAAGAAAAGCCACAGAGGACCGTGGGTATGTCTTATGAAATAGTTTTCACGTGAACAAAATTATATATGATTCTTATGAAAGGTACAAAGTAAGACTAATGGACCTGTATTAGTTAGGGTTCTCTAGAGAAACAGAATCAACAGGGAAAACTCGCAAATATAAAATTTATAAAAGTGTCTCACGTGACCACAGGAATGCAGAGTCCAAAATCCGCAGAGTAGGTTGTGAAGCCAACAATTCCGATGGAGGGTCTGGACGGACTCCACAGGAGAGGCTCACCAGCCGAAACAGGAAGAGCCTGTCTCTTCTGAATCCTCCTTATAAGGCTTTCAGTAATCAGATTAAGCATCACTCATTGCAGAAGACACGCCCCTTTGGCTGATTACAAATGGAATCAGCTGTGGATGCAGCTGACATGCTCATGATTTAATTCTATGAAATGTCCTCATCGCAACAGACAGGCCAGCACTTGCCCAACCACCACTTGGCCAACTTGACACATGAACCTGACCATGACAGGACCCAGCACCATAGAACCACTACCCAACTTCTGAGACAGAACCTGGAATCCCTTTGAAGACTGCTGTTGGCTCTTCCTGTTACTCTCACCCAAGCCAAGACCCTAAATATGGTCATTGCGAAATTAAATTTTGTCGTCACCAATCCTTGCTTCTCTTTATATTTTATTATCTATGTATACCAATCCCTAAACAATTTAGTTTTGCAAAATTGTGGAGTTTGTATAGTGCAATCATTCTACCTTCCTTTCTTGCTTAATATTATGTTTGTGAGATTTGTCCTTGGTGATGAATGGAAGGAACTATAGTTCATACAGTTTTACTGCTTTTTAGCATTCTATTAAATGGATATAGAATTATTTATCCATTCCTTTGTCAACAGAGCCTTTTCAGATTTTTTCTATTATAAAAGAAGGCACTATGAATATTCTGGCACTTGTCTTCTGGTGCATAAAAGCAAACATTTCGTGTGGGTATGAGACTATATGTATGCATCCTTATCTTTCAGGGCATAGGATATGCATAGGAGGCAGGAGCAAAGCTCAAATCTGTCTCCCTCCTGTGCGATCAGGTGAGGTTTATTTGGGGTTAGGATCAGTGTGGGAGTCTCCAAGCACAAGCCCTAAGCCTAAGCATACGGGGCAAATGCAGAAGCTGAACCTGGGAAGTCATACCTCGTAGCCCAGAAAATGGTGCCCTAAGCATGTAGAGAAGGAAGGTTACTTTTGGTCACATTTGTAGGGAGTATGCAAGCGTGGTCTCAGGGAATCCCCAAGAAGCAGTTAGAGCTAGCTGGGGCTGGGGTAGACTGACCTTGTAGGGCTCAGATTACAAGGAGGCCAAGGAAGTATCCAGTCACAACAAGAGCATGGGGTATTGGGCCCTGTGCTGGTTTGAAAGGAAGTATACCTCCTAGAAAAGCCATGTTTTAATCAAAATCCCATTCCATTAAGGTAGAATAATCCCTATTCAATATTGTATGTTTGAAAATGTAATCAGATCATCTCCCTGGAGGATGTGATTTAGTCGAGAGTGGTTGTTAAGATGGATTAGGTGATGACATGTCTCCACCCATTTGGGTAGGTCTTGGTTGGTTTATTGGAGTCCTATAAAAGAGGAAACATTTTGGAGAATGGGAGATTCAGAGAGAGCCAGAGAAGAATGACATAGCCATGAGAGCCCACAAGCCAGCGACCTTTGGAGATGAAGAAGGAAAATGCCTCCCGGGGAGCTTCATGAAACAAGAAGCAAGGAGAGAAAACTAGCAGATGATGCCTTCCTCGCCAAGTGCCCTTCCAGTCGAGAGAGAAACCCTGACTGTGTTTGCCATGTGCCTTCTCACTTGAGAAAGAAACCCTGAACATCATCGGCCTTCTTGAACCAAGGTATCTTTCCCTGGGTGCTTTAGATTGGACATTTCTATAGACTTGCTTTAACTGGGACATTTTCTGGGCCTTAGAACTGTAAACTACCAACCTGTTAAACTCCCCCTTTTAAAAGCCATTTCGTTTCTGGTATATTGCATTCTGGCAGCTAGGTAATTAGAATAGGCCCTTTTGCTGGGGCTTCAGTAGGAGTCCACGTTCCTTAGGCTCCCATGAGGATCATACATTGTCCTGGTCCTGTTTATTGAACAGCGTGCAGTGCTGTTTGGTAGGCGTTTATCAGGTTAAGAAATTCTAATTGTAGGTTGTCAAAAGCTTTACTCATGATTTGATGTTGAATTTCACAAATTCTTTTTTCTCAATCTATGGTGTTCATCATAGTTTTCGCATTGTTTAAGTTAACACGTATTTTTTAATGTTAAAATAACCGTGGGTGCCTGGGATACAACCCAACATAGTTACTGTGTTTTGTGTTGCTGGATTCTCTGTGCTAATATTTGGTTTAAGGTTTTTGCTTCTGTATTCATGAGCCTGTCATTTTCCTTTCTTGTACTTTTCTTGTCAGGCTAGCCTCATAAGATAAATTGGAAAATGGGGCCTGTTTTTCTGTTCTTGGAGGAGTTTGTACAAGACTTGAATGATCTGATAATTGAAGCTTTGGTAGAAGTGCTAGTTAAACCGTGTGGGCATGATATTTTCTATTTAAATAGATTTTAAATTAATGGTCCACTGAATTTTAATGGTTAAAGGCTATTCAGATTTTATATATCCTTTTGAGTCAGTGTAGTCAGAATATTATTCTCTTTAGATATTTATCTAGTTCATCTGATTTTTAATTCATTGGCATGGAGTTGTTTGAAGTAGTTTTGTGTTCTCTTCCTGTGACATATGTAGTTACGTTCTTTTAAAATTTCTGTTATTTTTATTTTCATTTATGTTATGATCAACCATTGCAGGGGTTTAACAGTTTTGCTGGTCTTTTCAAAATACAAATCTACGGTTTTTTATTTTCATTATAATTTTCTTAATTTTTCATTCTTTTTATCTTTTTAAATTACATTCTTCTACTGTTTGGGGGAGCATTTTATCTTTCAACTTCTTGAAGATGATGATGATCAATAGATAATACTTATTAAAGGTTATTATGTGTCAGACGTTGTTCTAGGTGTTCTACGTATGGTTACTCGTTCCATCCACACAGCCATCTGAAGAGCTAGGCACTATCATTATTTGCATTTTATATATTAGGAAACTGAAGCTCGGAGAGAGAAAGAAATTCCGTAACAGTACCCAACTGCCAAGTGCCAAGGCCAAGATTTGAAATGGACATTTGGCTCCTACTTCTGCACTTTGCAAAATTTTCTTCCTGAAGGAGTCAAGCTGGATGCCTAACTGACCGACTTTTTGTCTTTCTTACTTTGTTTTTCCTAAAGCATTTAAGGCTATAAATATCCTTATAGCCTTAAAGCTAAACTGGCTCAGCTCCGTCCCATAAATTTAGATCTATGCTAAATTAAAAAAATTCCCTGTGCATTTTTTTTCATTTCAGTCATGACCTTTTCCATTAAGCTTGAATTATTTAGAGGTATGCTTTAGTTTTTTAATGGTTTTATTTAATTGTAATATATACATATTGTAATATATATTATATATATGTGTGTATATATATATATATATATACACACAAAGAAAAGAGAAAAAAAGACAATAATTTTCAAAGCACACTTCAACAGGCAGCTACAGAAGTTTCCAGAGTTTGTTATGGGCTACCATGTACTTTAATTTTTAAAGATTTGGGTTTTCCAATATTATTTTTTGTTGTTTATTTCTAAGCTAATTATATTATGATGAGAAAAAAGTGTATGTTGCCAATAACTTAAAAATGTCTTGAAATTACTCCATGAGGGAGTAGGAATTCAATTTTTGAAAATGTTCTGGAGGTGTTGGAAAAGAATGTGAGTTCTTTTCCATGAATGTGGAGCAATGTTCCTTAAAATCCCTACAATCATGGACGGTGTGATGGTGGCTCAGTGGTAGTTTCTTCCCTGCCATGCTGGAGACCCGGGTTTGATTCCTGTTGCCTGCCCATGCAAAAAAAAAAAAAAAAAAAATCCCTTCAATCATAGCGTAGGCTGTATTGCTAAAATCATTCACATCATTGCTAGCTTTTTTCTTTCCTTTTTGTATATATAACGATCAGACCTGGAATGACGTTACATTACTATAGTGGATTTGTAAATTTCTCCTGTGAATTCTGTCCATTTTTGCTTTATATAGTCAATAGCTATGTTGTTAGGTTCCTAGAATTTTGAAATTTTCACATCTCCTTAGGACAGTTAACCTTTTATTGTTACATAGTTACATTTTTTAAAAATCTATTATGGTG
Source organism: Myrmecophaga tridactyla (assembly GCA_004026745.1). Taxonomy (NCBI): domain Eukaryota; kingdom Metazoa; phylum Chordata; class Mammalia; order Pilosa; family Myrmecophagidae; genus Myrmecophaga; species Myrmecophaga tridactyla. The sequence continues at coordinate 32,400 of PVIY010015444.1, read as the reverse complement.
CTTCTTGCTACAAAATAAAACTACCATAACTTCCTATATTTAATGTCTGCCTGATATATGTTTTTTCCGTGCTTTTATTTGCAACCTTTCTTTGACCTTAAGTTTAAATGTGAGTCTTGTGGTGATGCGCAGTTACATTTAAATTCTTATGTGTCAATGATTTTTTTTTAGGTTTGAACAAGTAAAGGGTCTTGCTTGTTTTCTGGAGGGACCATCATTTCCCTAGTCTGAGTGCAACCCCATCTCCTTATTTTATGACAATGTTTGTTTTTAACAGGAGACCATTCCACTCATATTATTGTGATGACTAATAAAACTGGAATTACTTCCACTTTGTTACTCTATGATTTCTTAACTTTATTTTTATTTAATTTTACCTTCTTCCTACTGAAAGCCAATGTTAATATCTTTACCACCTGCCTGAAAATGCTAGACCTTTACAACATTGTTTACTCTGATCATCCACTCCTGATGATATAAATTGCTCTCCAGTATTTTATTTCTATTGTTTTGCCCTTAATATCAAAAACGTTTTTTTTGCAGTGAAATATAATGCACATGTAGAAGACAAATAAAATTGTAAAAACCGATGTATCATCTGAACACGAGCAAGCCTTTATAATGCCATCGATGCCACGAAGAGAGCACAGCCGCACCCCAGGACCCTCCTGTATCCCAGCACTGTCCCCCTCCAAAAATGACCATTGTGATGACTCTCATCTGTTTGTTTCCTTTAAAATTCTACCTCCTAAGCATGTGTTCCTAGACATTAACATTTTGTTTTGCCTGTTCTTTGAAAAGAAATAAGTAAGTAGATAAACAAATGCCTGCAGTTTCTATCTAGTCTGATATCTTGTCTTTTTTTTCCTTTCAATATCCTGTTTACGAGAGCAATTCAGTTTGTGGAGCATGACTGCAGTTTGTTCGTTTTCAAGATGTGTAGTGTTTCATTATATAAGTAACTCACAACTTATTTTTCTATTATTCTCTTGGAAGACATTTGAGTTTCTTTCTCGTTTGGGACTATTTGGAATAATGCAGCCGTGGACATTCTTGTATATGCTTTTTGTGGCTCATGTGCATGTCGGTTGGGAATCTACCTGGAAGAGAAATTCCTGGGTCATAAGATGCTGTATTTTCAACTGTAGGAGATGGTAGCAGATGTCTCTCCAAGCACTTATAAGAATTAAACCTTCTGTCAACAAGGTATGCGAGTTCCTTTTTCTCCAAAGTTCTCTACATTTGCTACTCTCAACCACTTTAATTTTAGCCCTGTTGGTGGATGTATTGTGTGCTTTAATATGCATTTCCTAACTATTAATCTTGTTGACACCTTATCATGCATTTAATTGTTACTTGAATATCTTGTTCTTTCTCTCTTTTTTTCTGTTGTGTTATCTATCATGTTTTATTGTTTTTTATGTCTTCTGGATATGAACCATTTGCTGGCTGTGAATGCTGTACCTGACATCTCCCACTTTCTGTGTCACTCAGTCGCCTTGCCTTCTCATGCCACCGGGGGTGACTGTTGAGGAATACAAGCTCATAACTGCAGTATGGTCAAGGGAATCTAGGTGAGATCGAGGACCATATTCTTTCAGCACCTGGATGATACTGGGTCCACTCTTTTGGGGACACCGCTGATGCTGCGAGAAGATGATCTGTCTTATCTCTTTGCCTGCTTTTAAAATTGACTTTGTCTTTGAGGTTTCGTAATTTCTCTATGATATGCTTCAATGTGGATTTCTATTTCTTTTACTATAGAAGTGATGAGTTTGCAGAGCAATTATGCATAAAATACAGGATTTCCACATACTACCCTAGTATTAATACTTTACACTGGCGTAGTACATTTGTTACAGTCGATGAAAGCATCGAACTAGTAACTACAGCCATTGATTTAACTTAAGGCTCATTGCTTCTATAGTGCAGTTCCATGGATTTTTAAAGAAATTTTTATTCTATTACCATATATACAACCTAACATTTCAATCATTTTAACTGCATTCAGATACATGTGTTGGTGCTGTTAATTGTGTTCATAATGTTGTGATACCATCACCACCATCCATTACCAAAACATTTCCATTGTTCCAGACAGGAACCCTGTACATTGTAGATATCTTTTTGTTTATTCTTTGGGGAATTATTTGGTTTGTAATTCTGAGGATTTATGTGTTTCAGGTTCATGGAGGCATCTCAGATATTATATCTTCAAAAAATTTCCTCTCACCCAAATTTTGTTCCCTTCTGAAACTTCCATTAGATATACGCTGGTTTCCTTAGTCTACCCTCCATCTCTAATGTCATTTCTCCCACATTTCCCAGCCCTGTATCCTTCTGTGCTATACTTTTGGAAATTTTGTTAGATATATTTTCTCACTCACTAATTCACTCTGCACCTGGTCGAAGCTATTGTTTAATCCCATGCATTTTAATTTTAAAATGCATTTTAACTTTCTTTAAGTATATTTTCTGTTTATTGTTAAATCTGACTGGCAATTTGTCTCTTGTTCTTTGTTAATATTTTGTGTCTCTCTTTTGTTTGTTCATAGTCTACATGTTTTTATTTTGAATCTAATATTCTAATCTCTGAAGATTCTGCTGTTAGTTCTTTCTCTAATTGCTGTGCATGTGCTTTCCCCCCTGTTTTGTGGTTGTTGCTGTTGTTTATTTGTTTCCTTAATTGGGACCTGTTTTTTTTTTAAGTATAAGGATTTAGTTCTGGCAGGAGCCTGGGGGATTTACTATCCGGGTCACTTTTATCTGAATCCACTCCTTGCACTGTTTGGATCATGCTTACAAGGAGATAATGGTCCTAAACTCATGTAAAACCAGGGGCGACAGTTCCCAGAGTCTGGGCCCTGAGATTCAACTTTCTTTACCGCCTTCTGTAGGTTGGAATTTATTTTTGATTTAGGCGGGGGTTTAGCTTTTCAGGGGCTCTGGCTTTCTATTCTCTTACTCTGCAGGGATCCCGGACACTGGAAGCCAAAGATCGCTAGAGGTCAATCTATGACGCAGGCATCCACCAGATTGGGCACTCACCTGATTTTGAATTTTGTTTGTAGCCTTTGAGTATTTTCTTAACTTCTTTTCGGCTTCTTCATGTACTTGAAACCATGCCTTTTATAATTTTCCAGCATTTATAGACCTTTTTATAGGTGAAATATTTTATAGTTGCTTTATTCTGCCTGCATTTGGTTAAGTTGACTTGGAATTACCCCTGGATAGCCTTCCTTGTATGATTTCCTCAGTAGAGTTGCTCAAAGAGAAAGCTGCATGGAATTTAGAGGGTGGAAATCAAGCTGCAGCCATTCCTCCTTGAAAGCCACCTGGTGGGACAGTAGTGACAGATGGACAGGTTCCAGCAGCTGCCAGGTGGTCCTTGCCCTCCCCCACGCCATGGTCAGTGCTTACTCCCACTGCTGGTCCTGCTGACCAACTGTGGCAAGCGGTGACTCCAGGCCCTGGGGCAGGACAAAGGCGGCCACGGCCGGCCTGACACTTTGCCACCAGCTCCCCACATGGCCCTACTCAGGCAGCTGGATGTGTCTGGGTTCCCAGATTTGACTGTAAACCATGGTTCTCCTGTCCAGAGCTCCTCATAGCTGTGTAGGGCCCAGTTCCAAAGATAAACCCCGTAGTCCACACACTCAGAGCTTTTCTGCTTCCCAGATCGCACACACTCCGACTGATGGAGATTCCAGGTTTGCTAGTGGGCCGCATTGCCTCAGACAGAAATTTTCATCAGAGATTTATTCATTTTGGGGAGTTATGGGCTTCTTTGCAAATTTGGTGAGCCTTATGGAACTTCACCTCGGATGTACCAACAGAATTTTGCTTTTGCAGTTTCAGAGAGTCTCTGGACTGTGGCTTAACAATCTCTGAGGAATTGTTGAGGTCAAACATTTCTTTGACTAGTGTCCAAGACTGAAATCACAGAAAATAAGTCAATCATTTGACTTCAGATAATAATGAAGCATTATATGCATGTGAATTTTTCCAGTAACTGAAGTTTGGTTCTTTAAAAATATAAATGCTGAAATTATTAATTTTTTATAACACATTCTAATATAGATTACATATTTTTATCCCTCCTTCCAACCATACTTGGCTTATCTTTCTTTCCCAGACTGTTTCCAGTTTATTATAAGCATAGACTCATGTAATCCAAGTGTTAGGAGGGAAAGTATGGTCATCTTTAATATTAGGTTGGGGGAAAGAAAGGGAATGGTGGGCCATCTAATAAGTGGCTGGAGTGTTCTCTCTAATTCCCACGGGTCCGCCTGGCGGTCAGCAGTGGTGGCGAGCAGAGCCCTCCTGCCCTTGGACACTTAGGACGAAGCTCCTTAGACTGACCCGTCCCCTTTCTCCCGGTGGCTTCCTCTCCCCAGCCTAGCATCTGCACTGTCTAAACTGATCTTTCCGATGGCAGGCCTCCAGGATGTGAGTCGTTCCCAGTGACACTCTGAGGCTTTCCTGCCAGCTTCCCTCCCCGAAGCCCCTCTCTATTCCCCAGGTATGGGGCTCCCAGTCCACTCACCACCCAGCTTGTTCTCCTTGTCTGTGCCCCATCTCGTTAGTCGCCTTTCACACTCTGTGGGTGTCCCCCAACGCCCTTCCATGCAGAGGATGCTTCAAACTCATTTCAACTACAAACAGAACCTCTGAAGTTGGCATTGGTGCAGGCTGCGTACGAAGGAGTGACCCCTCCCTGACAATGCTCAACTCACCCCTGGATACAGCACGGATGAATGCTGCAAAACGTGTTTCTGCCTCATTAGGGCATTTGTTTAAAGCCCATCGCAGTTCAAGGGACATGAAGAACAAAATACAAATATTAATGATTTCAAAAATGTTTCTGAAGAAAGATTGGCTAAGGGAGGGCTATACCGAGGGACATGAATAATGGAAATTTGGAAAGGGAAGTTGAACTGGCAATCTTCTTCTAGGGATCTAAGCAAGAAAATGTCAGGGAGGCTAATTCCCTTCAATACAAGCTAGTTCAAATTTTCATGTTGCAAAAATTATACCTTTGACTCCTACTGTGCATTTGCATTGGAACATATTTGTCAGAAGCAGATGTTGGTTGGGCATAGATCGCATCTTCTCTGAACGTGCACGCTGGAGCTCTTCAGGTGCCACCAGCCTGCAATTAGCAGATGCTCTAGTTTTCAAGCAGGGAAGTAGGTCCAGTCACCTGCTGAACGGTCTTTGGCACATAACATCAGAATGTCACAGCTCCAACTATTCACATGGGTAGGATGTGTTACAGGATGAAACAGGGTTTTGCAGCCTAAGGAGCGTAATTCAAAAACCTGCATCAACATTTGTCAACTGTCATAACAGGTTAGATGGCTGCGAGTAGGAAGCTTTCACCTGAAAACCTTTGCTCTCCTCTTATTCAACTCGATTGCGTTTAGGTGGAATTTTTTCTTTTTCTTTTTTCTTTCTGTTTTTAGTTTAGGAATTTAGGAGAGTTTTTGGTCTACTGGATTACATGCACTTTTGGAAATGAACCTTGGCTAACATCAGATTTGTCACCATAGTGTGCATTTGACAGAGAGCTGTCATATTTAGTAGGTATATTACTTAAAAACTGTCATTCTCATATATCTGATCTGTCCCTCATGTAACTATTGCAGCTTTCTCCCTAAAATACTGTTTGGATCATGTCAAAAATGTCCTTAAAAACTTTCAGGCGCACCCTTAACATTTAAAAATATTTTTGTGTTTTATTAACTTTATTGAGGCATATTTGGAATATCGTATAAATCACTCTTTCCAAGTGTAAAATTCAAAAATTTTTTAGTCAATTGGCCAGGTTTGCAACCTCTCCTATAAATTCACTTTGCACTATTTTTACCACAACGACATGTACACTTTTACTGTCAATCCCAGGCCCCTCTGCCACCCTGCTCAACCACCAATCTACTTTTTCTCTTTTGTAGCTTTGCCTTTTCTTGGTATTTTTTTTAAATTGAATTGCTCAATATGTGGTCTCGTGTCTGGCTTATTTCAACAAAGTCATGTTTCTGAGATTCATCCATGCTGTATCCTGTATTTGTAGTTTATCGTTTCTGTGCCAAATATCCATTCTGCTTGCAGGCTTTGTGTGGACATATATTTCATTTCTCTTGGGTAGACCCCTAAAAGTGGAATTGCTGGGTCACATGTTAAATTTATATTTAACTTATTGAGAAACAGAGAAGTTAATTTTCAAAGAGGCTACATTAATTTACATTCCCAAAAAGGATGCAAGAGGATTCCAATTTTCCCACATCTTCTCCGACATTTGTTGTTGTCAGTATGCTTTTAGTATAGCCGTTCTAGTAGGTGTGAAATGGCAATTCCTCAGACTTTAATTAACATTTCCCCAGTGATCAGTGAGGTTAAGCGTCTTCTCATGTGCTATTTGTATATAGCTTCTATGGTAAAATGCCTTTTTAAATTTTGTGCTAATTTTTTTATTGGCTTTGTTTGTCTTTTTATTATTGAGTGGTAAAAAATTTTTGTATATTCAGGACACAAGCTGTTTATCAAATATGTGCTTTGCAGATATTTTTTCCCAGTCTGTTGCTTCCTTTTTCATTTTATGATGTTTTGAATTTTAGTAAAGTTCAATTTATCACCTTTTTTCTTTTATGGATCATGTTTTTGGTGTCAGGTCTTAAAATTATTTTCTTTCTTTTTTTTTCTTTGTATGCTTTGTGGTGGGGGTCACATTTCATTCTTTTTCCATGAGAGTATCTCCTTATTGCAGCACTATTTGTTGAAAACATTTTTTTGTTTGTTTGTTTATTTGCTTGTTTGTTTGTTTGGGAAGTGCATGGGCCGGGAATTGAACCCAGGTCTCCTGCATGGCAGGTGAGAATTATACCACTGAACTACCCTTGCACCCCTTATTTTCTTAACCTAAGGTCTTGAAACTTTTCTCCTATATTTTCTTCTAAGTATTTTATTATTTTAACTCTCACTTTAAAATCTATGACCCATTTTGAGTTCATTTTTGTATATGGTGTCTAAATTCATCTTTTTGCATGTGGATATCCAGTTGTCCTAAAACTAATTGTTATATAGGCTATCCTTTCCCCAACGAATTGCTGTGGCACCTTTGAAAAAAATCAATTGATTATAAATTTAAGGATTTATTTCAAGTCTCTCAGGTCTGTCCTATTGATCATATGTGTTTATCCTTATGTCAGTAGCATACTGTTGTGATAATTATAGAAGTTTCAAAATTGGGAAGTGAAAATCTTCCAACTTTATTCTTTTTCAATATTGTTTTGGCTATTCTTGGTTTTTTGCATTTCTATGTAAATTTTAGGATCAGCTTGCCAATTTCTGAAGTTAAGCCTGCTGAATTTGGATAAATAGGTTGTGTTGAGTCTAAGGATCAATTTGAAGAGAAGTAGCATTTTATCAGTGTTCAGTCTTCCAATCCATGAACAAGGACTGTCTTTCCATTATTTTTAGAATTTCTTTACTTTCCTCAGCAATATTTTGTCATTTGCACTTTTCTGTTAAGTTTATTCCTAAATATTTTATTCTTTTTGATGTTATTATGAATAGTATTGTATTCTTAATTTCCTTTTAGATTGTTCATTGTTCATTTCTGGAAATATAATTGAGTATTGCTTATTGATCTTGTATCCTGTGATCTTTCTCTCTGTTATTTATTAACAGCTTTTTAAAGATACCATTGACAGTCAGTAAATTACACATGTTGAAAGTGCACAATTCGCTAAGTTTGGCATACCTATGCACTTGTGCAGTCATTATCACAATCAAGTTAGTGAACGTATTCATCACCCCAAGAACTTCTTCACGCCGCATTACACTCTCTCCTGACTTTTCTCATCTATCCTGACTCCCCAAAGAAACATTGATGTGTTTCAGTCACTGTGCTTCCAGAGCTTTACGTAAATGGAATCTCGCAGGACATTTTTTTCTGCTGCTTTCACGCATCATAATGATTTTGAAATCCTTCACACTGTTCCATGCATCAATAGTTAATTCCTTTTTAATACTCTTGAGTAGTAGTCCATCGTGTGTGTATGTTTGTTTACCATTGTCTATTTATCAGTTCACCTCTTGATGGAAATTTATTTTCTCATCCAGTTTTTGTCTATTACAAATTAAGTTGCTGTGAATGAATGCACAAGGCTTTGCATGGCCATATGCTGTGTTTATTCTAGGGTAAATGCCCAAAAGTGGGATGGTTGGATCATACGGTTAATGCATATTTGAATGTATAAAGAACTACATTTCAAAGCGATTGTACCATTTTATATGCTGAGCAGTAAGGCGTGAAGGTCCCACTTGCCCCACATCCTCATTCACAATTTTGTGGTCAGTTTTACTCATCTTAACCATTCTGATAGGTGTGCGGTGACATCTCATTGTAATTTTAGTTTGTATTTCCCTAATGGCTAATGTTATTGAGGAAATTTTATGAGATTATTTACTATCTATATACCTTTGGTGAAATAACCATTCAAATATTGCCTATTTTTTATTGCATTATTTATTTTCTGTTCTGGTTTGAGAGTTCGCTATAGATTCTGCATGTAAGTCCTTGAACACATGTGATTTGTGAACCTTTTTCCTCCAATATCTTTTACTTCTCTTAACACAGTCATTTGAAGAACAGAAGTTTACATTTTTGATGAGCTACAATTTATCAGTTTGTACTTTTATGGACTGTGCTTTGTGCATGGTTTATAAAAATTCTTTGTCTAACTCAAGGCCACAAATATTTTCTTTCTACTATATTTTCTTCTGGGAGTTTTGTAGTTTAGGTTTCAGACTGGGTTCTGTGATCAACTTTAGGTTAATTTTAAAAATATGGTGTGAGGTATTTGTCAAAATTCTTTAAAATTTTTTTTTGTTTTGCATATGGAAAATCAATATTGCAGCACCACTTCTTCAAAAACTATCCTTTCTCTGCTGAATTAATTACATTTCCACCTTTGTCAGAAGCCAGTGTCCATATTTGGGTGGTCTATTGCTGGACTCTCTGTGTTGTTCCTTTTACCTATTGTTTGTGTTGATAAGAAAAATACATTTTAATGATTTATGTGGTTTAAGAATAAGCTTCCCAGACAGGTAGTTTCATTCTTCTACTGTTATTTCTTTTCAACTTCTTTTTTGTTATTCTAGGCCTTTTGCATTTTCATATGAAATTTAGAATAAGTTTGTCAATCCCATTGAAAAAAGCTTGATGGGATTTGTTTGAAGTAGCTTGAATCTACCCATCAATTTGGGGAAAACTGACAGTTTGATAATATTGAATCTTTTGACCTAAGAGTAAAGTATTAATTTTCATTTATTTAAGACTTCTTTAATTTCTTTTAGCAATATTTGGGAGTTTTAGCGTGCAGGTGTCTACATCTTTCATTGGATTTGTCTCTGGTTATTTCATTTATTAATCCTATTATGAATTGCATTGCTTTTGCAATTTAAATTTTTGATTATTTGTTGCTAGAATATAGAATTAAAATTGATTTGGGGGTACTGGTGTTGTATCCTAGCACTCTTGCTAAATGCACTTTTGTTCTAGTAGCTTTTGTAAATTCTTACCATCGAATTTTTGTCATTAGTGATCATGACATCTAACAATAAAGACAATTTTTAATTCTTCCTTTCCAATCTGGACATCTTACAGTTGATTTTCTGGCCTGATTGCACTAGAGAGACTCTAGTACAGCATTGAACAAAGGGCGAGAGTGGGTATCTTGTTTGTTTCTGGTCTTAGGGGAAAGGCATCCAGTCTTTCACTATCAAGTAAAATAGCTGTTGTTTTCTCCTAGATGCTCCGTATCAGGTTGAGGAAATTCATTTTTATTTCTTTTCACTGAGCTCTTAAGGGAAAAGTGTATTGGATTTTCTCAAATGCTTTTTTTTGTTGTTTGGTCTGTTAATATGGAGAATTACATTGATTGCTTTTCAAATGTTAAACAAAATTTGCATTCCTGTGACAAACTTTACTTGGTTGTGACGTAAGGATGTATTATTCTTTTAGTATATTGGTAGATGATTGGCTAAAACTTTAAATTTCTTTTTGTCTCAACTATAGTTTCTATTTCTTTAATAGATATAGGGCTATTAACATTATTTTTAGTGTATAGTGGTAGTTTGCCTCTTTTGTGTATTTTTCAATTTTATTGTATTGTTGAATTTATAGGCCTAAAAGTGTTCATAATATTCCATAATTATCCCTTTAGTACTTATTTAATCTGTCATTGCGCTCATTCCTAACATTGATCATTTGTGTCTCTTCTTTGTTTCTTGATCAGTCTGCTAGAGCTTTATCAGTTATATTGATAGTCTCAAAGAATATCAATGTTTTCTTTTTCATCCACTTCCATTTTTATGTTGATAATTTCCTTTCTCTTAACTACTTTGGGGTTAATTTGCAGCTGTATCCCACATGTCCTGAAATTATTTTCCTCTCGATTTTTTCTTAGACTCATGGGTTATTAAAAAGCACATTATTTTGTTTTCAAATATCTGGGCATGTTCTAGAAACTTTTTTGTTATTAATTTCCAGTTTGATTCCATTGTAGTCAAACACATTTCTTTGTGACTTGAGTCCTTTGAAATATATTTAGGGTTATAGTATGGTCCAGGATATGATGTGTCTTTGGTAAATGCCATGTGTACAGTTGAAATAATGTTATTGGGTGGAATGCTATACCAATGTCAGTCATGTTGCTTGATTGTGTTCTTCAGGTATATTTTGCTTCTCGATTTTCTTTTTACTTGTATCAGTTATTGAGGGAAAGTATTGAAATATTTGACTGTAGTTATGAATCTGCCTATTTCTCTTTGTAGTTATATCATTTTTTGCGTAATGTGTTTCTATGTTACGTTATTTAGTTCATAAAGATTTAATATTGTTAGAACCTCTTGGTTCTTTGATTATTTGAATACTTCTCATTTTGAAATGAGCTTCTTTAAAAAAAAATCAGAGACATTGTGGCTTTACAGAATAATCATGCATAAAACCCACTATTCCCATATACTGCTCGACCACCAATACCTTGCATTGGAGTGGAACATTTGTTACCATTGATGATAGCACCTTGTTCTAATCATTCTATTTTTTTTTAACAGTAATTGCCTTTGTTATGATTGATGAAAGATTATTAAAATAATACTATTAATTATTGTCCACAGTTTGCATTAGGTGTGTTTCTTCCATATACCACCCTATTATTAACACCTTGTATTAGTGTCATGCATTTGCTATAATTCATGAAAGAACATTCTTCTATTTGTACTAAGAACATAGTCTGTGATAGGGTTCACTGTGTTATATTGTCCTATGTTTTATCTTTTTTTATTCCAATAACATAGACGACCTAAGACTATTTTAAATTCCCACCAGCAATGACTGAGTGTTTCTGTTTCTTCAAATCCTCTCCGACAATTGCAGTTTTATATTTTTAAAAATAGCGGTCATTCAAGTGGATGTGAAATGATAATCTCATTGTGGTTTTGATTTGCATTTCCCTAATAGGTAGTGACGTTGAACATCTTTTTATTTTTAGCTTTTTAGCCATTTGTTGGTCCACTTTGGAGAAATGTCTATTCAAGTATTTTGCCCGTTTTAAAATTGGGTTGTCTTTTTATTTTTATTTTTGAGTTGTAGGATTTCTTTTTATATTCTTGTTATTAAACCCTTATTAGATATGTGGTTTCCACATATTATCTCCCATTGGGTAGGTTGTCTTCATTATTGTGGCAAAGTCCTTTTATATATGTATATTTTATTGATAAAACAACATACAAACACAAACATTCTTAACATACAAACATCCCATACATGGTGTACAGTCAGTGGCTGACAATATCATTGCATAGTTGTGTACTCATCACCATGATCATTTTTTAGAACATTTGTGTCACTCCAGAAAAAGAAATGCAAAGATAAAAGAAAAAACTCATACATATTATGCCCCTAACTCCCCCCCACCATTGACCACTAATATTTTCATCTACCCAATTTATTTTAACCTTTGTTCCCCCTATTATTTGTTTATTTTCTATCCATATTTTTCACTCATCTGTCCATATCCTAGATAAAGGGAGGTTTAGAGACAAGATTTTCACAATCACACAGTCACATTGCAAAAGCTTAATCATTGTACAATCATCTTCAAGAAACAAGGCTACTGGAACACAGCTCTACAGTTTCAGGTACTTCCCTTTAGCCACTCAGATACACCATGAACTGAAAAGGGATAACCTCCAGGATAGCCTCTTGACTCTGTTTGAAATCTCTCAGCCAATGAGACTTTATTTTGTTTCAATTCTCTTCCCCCTTTTGGTCAAGAAGGTTTTCTCATTCCCATGGTGCCAGGCCCCAGCTCATCCCAAGAGTCCTGTCCCACGTTGTCCGGGAGATGTACACCCCTGGGAGTCATGTCCCATGTAATAACCTCCAGGATAACCTCTCACTTTGTTTGAAATCTTTCAGATATGGACACTTTATTTTTTTCATTTTCCCCCTTTTGATCATGAAGATTTTCTCAATCCCTTGATGCTGGGTCCCAGCTCACCCTGGGAGTTCTGTCCCATGTTGCCAGGGAGATTTTCACCCCTGGGTTGCCGCGTCCGGCTCTTGAAGCCGAGTCGGAAGAGGGGCGTCGAGGTTAATAAATCAGCACTCAGGAGACAAGTATGGTTCCATCACTCAGGGCTCCCTGCTTTTTGGGAGTGAGTTTTTATTGATTCATCCTCCTTCTTTCCTAGGCTTTCTTGCCCCCTTTTTATCCCCAGAGCTTCCCATATCCAATGGATCACAGCATTCAGGTCACACCCTTATCTAATGGGTCATTACCGCTTCCTTTGTCTACTTTTGCATGCAACATTCCAGGAAGTACCACTCCCTCAAGGTGGAGGGTAAACCACGATTGCAAATTAACTGGGACATCTGTTAGTTGCTTGCTCAACAGGATTTGTAAAAGAGCTTGTAGAAGAGCTCGCCCAATATTAACCTCATAAATGCCTGCAACTTCTCACTAACGAGGGGGAGCAAGAAAAGCTCTATTCTCAGGCACAGATGTCCCTCTTGCCAGGAGGCAACACTGGGTATCATGGCACACTTAGAGGGGAGAGGACAATGGGTTCACTTGCCATGTTGGCTTAGAGAGGGAGGCTGTATGTGAGCAACAAAAGAGGTTCTCTGGGGGTGACTCTTAGGCCTAATTTTAAGTAGGCTTAGACTATCCTTTGCAGGAATAAATTTCATAGGGGCAAACCCATGATTGAGGGCTCATCCTAGTGATTTGGTTGTCCCCATTTCTTGCATGCGTATCAGAAATTCTCCAAATAGGGAAGTTGAATTTCTCCCCCTTCCTCCCCATTTCCCCAAGGGAACTTTGCAAGTACTTCTTTATTCACTGTCCGCATCACCCTGGGACTTAACAAGGCATCACACAAACCAACAAAATCTCATGCCAATCAAATTTCCCTGTACTTAATGGTGTTCAACTAAACTGACTGTACAAGTTAAATTAGGAAATGTACTACCCAAAATATAAATTTTGCACCAAATAAACATCTCTCCCTTTTGTCTCACACAGGAGTTGAAGTTTTAAGGTATGGACGATATCATCCTTTACCCAGTCTTCTGAGATATACCTCAATCCTATCCAGGTCAGCTTCATTCATATCTCTACTCTAATCTGATCACTTTTTCAGCTTTTTAAACAGTTCCTGTATGGGGTACTGCTGACTTTCATAGCTTCAGGGCTCTGACTGAGTCTCCGGTGTAACATAAATACCCAAAGTTTCTGGGAAAGACCATGTTATATACAAACAGCTCAGTATCTCAGAATAGAATTAACAGTTACATCTCTTGAATATATACGATTGCCGTAAGTGCTTACAATCTAGGACCCTTTACAATAAGCCCCAACTTGATAATCCATGCTTTCAACTTTAGTTTCCTGAATTTTTGTATTATAGTTAGTCCATATAACTGAGGCATGATAATATTTGTATTTGCCTCCTGACATTTCATTCAACATACATTTCTGAAGATTCATTCAGCTAGTTGCAAGGCTCACAGCTTCTACCTTCTTGTGGTGGTTCGGTAGTCCATTGTATGTATTCACCATAGTTCCCCCTTCCATTTCTCAGTCATTGTACCCTTAGGCCACTCCATCCATTGTGGATCAGAAACACTCCCACCATAAACACCAGTGTGCAAATATCCATTTGTATTCCCACACTCAGCTCCTCCAGGTATATACTGAGCAGCAGGGTTTCAGGATCAGATGGTAAATCCACCCCTAGCCTACTGTGGAGCCCCCACATTGCCCTCCAAGGGGCTGCTCCTCTCGTTTCCCTACTGACAGAGAATAGGTACATCTCCGTCTCCACATTTTCTCTAGCATTTCTCTCTCTCTGACCATTTAAAAATCCAGCCTAAGTATATAGACATGTCTTTGCCACAATACTGCATCTGAAGGTGTTTCCTTTTCTTGCACCAGGAATTCATACCCCTTTCCCAATACCCCGCCTGTTTAGTTTTGGCACAATGCTTTTGTTACATTCAGTGGGAGCATATTACAATGTTGCTGTTGACTACAGACCCTAACTTACATTGATTGTAATTTTTCCCATATACCATCTATTTTCAATACCCTGCAATACTGACATTCCTTTGTTCTTCCTCTTGCAAAAACAATTTTTAATTTGTACAATTAATCACCATCATTATATACTCAAGGCATTCCTAAATTATACCATCTAGGCCTTTATCCTCTATCTTTCCTTCTGGTTTCATGGGTGCCTCCAGCCCTTCTTCCTCAGCCATACTCATATTCAGCTTCATTCAGGGTACTTACATTATTGTGCTTTGATCAGGTGGTATTGTGCTATCCATAGCTGAATTTTTATGTCAGATGGAGTGTTAATTACTTCTACATTGAATATTATTGATTTGGTCAATTTTAAGTCTATAAGCTTGTTATTTGTTTTCTGTTTGTCTCATTTGGTCTTTGCTCACCTTTCCTCTTTGCTGCTTTATTTTAAATTAATGGTGTATATTTTATCTCCATTGTTAGCTATAACTTTTGTTTGTTTAGTGATTATTTTAGGGTTTATAATATGCATGTTTAACTTATCATAGTCTATCTTTAAGTAATATACTATTTCTTGGATACTATAAGAACCCTTTAATAGCACACCATCATTTCTATAATTTTCCCTCTCATAGGGTGGATATGAATTTTTTCATATCAATGGGGTGGAGAGAAGTGGTTTGGAAGGCAGGACCCAGTGATCAACTAAATGTGGGGTCTGTGGGGAGAAGAGCAGTCAAGGATGGTGCCCTCTGTCCTGGTGTGGGCAACAGGTGGACTCCCATGACAGTTTTTGGAATAGAGAATCCGGCGGGGGTTGGGGGGCAGCTTGGAAGAAAAGATGCCATTTTGCTATCTTTCTGCCCAGATATCCTTCCTCTTTTCCTGGTTAATTACTCCATTTCTGTGGCGTCCATGATTTATCACTTAGTCCCTAAGTCATTATATCTTTTATTGGAGTATAACTTCTTACATGCTTTTCCTGCTGGCCTATGACTGCCATGGAGGTAGAATTTGTGTGTTATTCCTCTCAGTGTCTCATCTGCTATTATAGTCCCTAGGACAAAGCCTCAGCACAAGTGATTAATAAATCTTGGTGACTCAAATTAACAAAAGATCTTGCTTTTATGTGACATACTATTCATGATTGAATGCTCTTCTGTCATGAAATGGAGTATAGTTGGTGCCCTTTGCCATTTTTCCTGAGGACTCTCTAGGCATGCAGTTTTAATTTCAAGACTTAAATAGATGTGTTGACAATGTGAGGGCAGATAAGAAATCCTCAACTTGATTTTTTTCACTATCATGGCATTCATAATCCTGCAGAACGAAATATCATTTCCTCAATAAAGAAAGGAAGAAATGAACAAAAACACAGGGTGGTAATACAGCTGCCTAAGGTGTGGTATTTGGGCCAGCCTGATCTTTGTCAGTTTTGATGCTAATAAGTGTCAGGGAGCAAGAAGTAGCCCCTGCAACATGCCCTGATGAAATATGTCTTCAATAGGTAGGGAGCTGAGAGCTACTGCCCTGTGAGCCTCCGACACAGGTTGTCTGGAATTTCAATCTGGGAGCAGAGCTGGGAGGCCATTTCTGTTAGCTGAGATGTGCCTGCAGTTTATTGTTCCTGATAGAGCTAGGGCTCAGTGGGGTGTCTGCTGATCTGTGTCAGGACATCAGTGTGCAAATATCAGCTCTTGGAGGGAAGTCTTTCAGGAAAGATTTGAGCGGCCCAGAAAAATCAATGCCTCTAATACAAAGATGTTTCTGGAGGCATACCTTTCAGAATGAAAAGGCACCAAGCCCTTGCCAATACTTCAGATCTTAGAAACAGTATCTGTTTCTAAAGAATTGGATCTAAAACACAGTGTGACTTTATGACTTGAAGAAACTAGAAAGATAATCACTAACCACTTGTGTTGCAAGTTCTTATGAGGCATTTTCCAGTTCAATGCACGTACCAAGGACAGGCCCTCCTGGTTTCCCTTTAAAAGTTCATTCCCCCAATATGCCCCCTAGTGCACGTGGCACTCTGAAGGCCAGTCCTTCTCACACTTTGTCGCTGTCCTTCCCAATCCCCCAGTCCAAATTCATGTGAGGGCTGATGTTTCCAGAGATTTCTAGAACTTCTACTACTCCCATTTCTGCTTCCCCACTAATCAGCTAACAGCATTGTTCTAGTTTGCTAACTGCTGGAATGCAATATACCAGAAATGGAATGGCTTTTGAAAAGGGGACTTTAATAAGTTGCTAGTTTGCAGTTCTAAGGCGAGAAAATGTCCAAATTAAAACAAGTCTATAGAAATGTCCAATCTAAGGCATCAGGGAAATATACCTTGGTTCAAGAAGGCTGATGAAGTTCAGAGTTTCTCTCTTAAGTGGAAAGGCACATGGTGAACATGATTAGCTGGAAGGGCGCAGGGTGAACACGGCCTCATCTGCTAGTTTCCTCTCCAGCAACCCAGGAGGCGTTTTCCTTCATCTCCAAAAGTCACTGGCTGGTGGACTCTCTACTTCATGGTTCTGTGGTGTTCTCTGTTGTGGCTTTCTTGTGGCTCTGTCATTTTTCTCTGCTCTCTCTGAATCTCCCCTTTCTCCAAAATGTTTCCTCTTTTATAGTATTCCAGTAAAGTAATCAAGACCCACCTGGAATGGGTGGAGACATGTCGTCACTTAATCCAGTTTAACACCCACTCTTGATTGAGTCACATCTCCAGGGAGATGATCTCATTACAGTTTCAAATATACAATACTGAATAAGGATTAAAAGCGGCTGCCTTTACAAAAAGGGATTAGGATTAAAACATGGTTTTTCTCGGGTTCAAACAATCCTTTCAAACCGGCACAGACATTAACATGTTTTGAAATTTCTGACAGGTTTATAAAGGTGTTTTCCTGTTGGATTTCATTTTCACTCAGTTTCATGCCAGTAACATGGTTTTTACATTTATTCATTTTCCATGTGTATTTCTTCCGGTATTATCTGCTGATACCATTTTCCATATATATTTTTCTCATTGACATTTTGGACTCTTAAATCATTTAAGATGTGACCCTTTGCTTTCCTCGGCTACAGTAAATTTTTTACCCTTTGAAGCAGGGTGGCAGTTCCTGGATGTTTGTCATATTATTCTTCATGACTATTAATACATTTTTAAAAGTTTTTGAAATATATACTAAAAAAAAAGATGCATACAGGCCCGGGGACAGTGTTCTGACCACTCTCAGCCTCCGAGGTTCTGCTGCCCAGCCCCAGGCTTGGAGGAGACTCTGGGTCTCTGAGTCGGAGGCAGAGTGGGGGTGCGCGGGGACCTCCTACCTTTCCTTTAGGGGTCGGGGCTGAAGCCTGGTTGTGCCGGGAGGAGCCGCCCAGGAGAGTTTTCCCAGGAGAGTCTCTTCCCCTCAGGAAGCTGGGAGCTCCCCCAGCCTCGGGCCTCGTGCTGCCCTGTGGCTCTGGGGACTCATTTCTTCCTGTCATCATGGTTGTCTCGGGGCACTGAAAGGATGGGCTGTGTCCGGGGCCCACCAGACCCTCCTTAAATCTGCTGCTACGCCACGTGCAGGTGTTCAGGTGAGGGCTGAGGGCCCCTTGGGGTTGCACTGGAGGCTTCTCACGTCCCCATGTCTCCTTCTGCCCTTGCCCTGAGCCTGAGGCCACTTGCGACCACTCTGGGCACCTTTGCCGGATTTTTTAGAGATGCCTACAATTCTTCTTTCTTTGTTCATTTATTTAATGTTTATTAAAATTTTATTTTGAAATAATTTCAAATACAGATGACAGTTGCAAAAACAACGTGAAACCTACGCAGAGAACTCCAGCATACCCCTCGCTGAGATACCCAGACGCACCAACTTTTAACATTTTGCCCATTTGCTGTACCAGTCTACCAGCCGTCTGCTATTCATCCACCATCCACCTATAACCTATCCGTTTATATCTGTCGTCTCTCCATCGCTCTGTCATCTCTCTCGATCATAGGTCTCTCTGTAATCTCCACCTCTTTCTATACGTATCATTATCTTCTGTCATCTCTCTCTCTTTCTCTCTATCATCTCTCTCTATAATCTCTCTCTCATCATCATCATTTTCACTATCACCATCTCTATCTATTAAATAACTTATAGATTCAAAATTCAGAAAATTAAAAAAAAATTACAGGAAATTCAAAGGGCTACCCAGTGGGATGTTTCCCCAGTCCCTCTCTCCCAGCCAATTTCTTTTGAGAATTTTATGAAGAGTATCAGGTGTGCCAGTTTGGCCTGAATCTCTTGGGAAGTAGGAGCTGTGGAATTTTTTGCACAACAGAGTGAGGCCAGGAGATGCTCTGGTAAGAGCAAAGGGTGAGTTTGATGGAATGAGCGTGAGGCCAGGCCCAGAGCTGCTCCCACCCAGGCCTGCACAGCGCACGGCCGGCTGCTGCCTTCTGCTAATCCCTCCCATTTTCATCATCTCTGAAAAATATCTGTGCTTCTTCTTGGAGACAGTTAAGTAAATAAGATCTGTGGGTTCTTCGGGGGGGGGGGGATCTGGGTTATAAATTGCCAAATAAATTCAATCTAATTGTATAAGCAAAACAAAGCATCATTAGAACTAATTGATGCGGCACATTCATTATAAATACAGGTTGTTCAATGAATAATAGGAGAGAATACATCCTTCTTTTTAGCATTTATCACAATTGTAATTAAATAACCATATGCGTAATTACTTGTTTAATATCCGTCTCCTTGGCTGGGGTGTAAACCCCTTGAGTGCAGGGAGCCAGGTTTGTCTTATTCAACATTTTATTCTGTGACCCACAACAGATCAAAAGTAATAATGAATACAGTAAATTAATAGATGAATGGGTGGATAAATGAAAGAAAAACATAATTTCCAGAAGTGCGTCAGGAAAATTTACTAGATCTCTTGCCCTCTTAGAATGCAATCAAAGCATACAGGAAAGGAGATGCCCATGGGGATTCTTGAGACAGGGCGAGCATTTGTGTGTCAGGGCTGCGGGGAGAGGCACCAAGGAAAAAATTATGTCAAAACATGAAATTGCTTTAGGGAAGCAAGAAACTCCCAGCCAACACTTTTAAATAAGATATAAAATATATGTACATGTTTCAAAGCACTGGACCAAGAAGAAGAGAGGACTGATTTATTTCCAAGAAGACATATCCAAGAGTAGTTGATTTAAATTTCGATGAAAATATTGCCCCTTCCACTGTTGTCAGAACAAAAAGAAATGTCTTCCAGCAGCTGAACGAAAGCCAGAGTTTAACTGAGACTAACTGTCATAACTGCTGGGAGTTTTAAGTTTGGAAAAGGACAGCAAGAGGCCCTGACAAAACTGTCCTCCAGGTAATAGATTTTCATCTTTCTGGCATGGGTACGTGTGCTTCTGCCCGGAGACAGGAGGGCGGAGGAATCCAACGACCTTCTAAAACTTTAATTTTTAATCCACCTTCTGAGCCAGGTTCTGAAGACTGATGATGGGAAGGGCTTGGGGAAAAGGCATGAGCTATCAGTGGGTGACGAGAACATGTCTCCAGGGGGGTGGTCCAGGTGCAGCCGCAGGGAGCCGCCCACTCTGCGCGTCCCCTGAGATCAGCTCAGCCCACTGGGGGCACAAGGGGGGCACCCCGAGGCGTGGGGAAGCGCACGGGGCATGCAGGAAGACGCCTCCAGCAGGTCCAGCTCGTGTCCATTTCAGTCCTGCAGGCCCTTTGCCCGCGGTCCTTTCCTCCAGCTGTTACTTTTCCTTTTTTACTCCTGATGACGCTGAGATGCTGAGAAGTCCCTACACCTTTCTGGCAGAATCCTGATTTCCTTTTGAGGCATCATCATCATCTCTGTTATATAATGTATAGATTCAAAATTATGTCCAAAGTGGGGGATGGGTAAGGGGACGAACAATTCTGGTGGTCACTCAAATCAGCCCCTCCCCAGTTTGGTCCCATTCCCCGCATAAAGCTCTTGAACACACGTCCTGCGGTCTGTCTGCTGTGGCTGTTGTTGGTGGGTCATGCACCTGGGCTGGGAGTGGCTCTGTGGGAAGGCAGCTGGCGGGGAAGGAGTCCCCGGGGATGTGCTCTTAAGACAGCAGAGCACACGGCAGGGAAGAGCCCTTGGGGTGGACGGCCCAGCCCTGGGTGCAGGCAAAGGGTGCTCCCTGCGTTTGCCACGCCCCCCCCCCAGCCCTCTGTCATTTTTCCTACATCCAAAGTTATAGGGGCCCAGCTGTTCTGTCCCAGAGCCCCCTGCTCCCCAAAGCAGCAGCCATTGGAGACAGCTTCCTTCCAGCCACTTTTCTGGCTGCAAAGCCTCGGCATGGCCACGGTGTAGCTGGTGCCGATCAGGCCGGGACCCCCAGCATGAAGCCCACCCCGAGCATCCCCGATGCACCGTCCTCCCCTGAGATGTGTGGCACCAGGAGCCCTGTGGCTCTGGCTCGATGAGGCTGCGAGTGAAATTGTGCTGAGGCTGCAGCTTGAGAGACCCCGTGAAGTTGGGGGTGCTCAGCACAGAGTGGCCCTTTTGCCGGGGACACCTGGCGGTGGGGTGACTCCAAACGGGGCCACCCCAGGCACAGCCGGGTCCCCTGAGGGAGCCGAAGACTGCCCAGAACCCGTTTTGGCCACTGGCTGGGCTGCCTGGCTCCGGAGGCAGAGAGCACCCGGTGTCCAGGCACTCGCCGTCCATCTGCTCACCCAAACTCCTTCATCCATCCATTGTGTTCATTCATTCCTTCATTCACTCTGGCTGTGCACTGGCAATGGAGCCAAGGCTTGGCTGCTGCTGCCTCTACGGACCCACCACGGCCTCCCCAGGAAGAAGCTCTGGGTCCGCTGGACCTGCCTGACAGCAGCGGGGTGAGCCGCAGGGGCTGCAGGCCATGTGTGTCTTCAGATGATTTCCTCTCTTCCGTTCCTGTCTGCCCATCGGGCTGGGGTCTCGGGCCACAGGCAGCCTGCTCCTTCTCTCCGTCGGAATTGCTTTTATTTTCTCTGCCGGGCCCTGGTCACCCATGCAAGGAAGCGAGCCAGGGAGCCCCAGGGCTTCGTTGGCTCTGATCACTGTCACCTACCTCCGTGGGCTCAGGGCCCTCTTGTGTGACTTTCGCATATTTATTTAGGCATCTGATTTGCTTTATGAAGGCAGTGAAGAGACTTGGATGGCCTAAAGAAAGCGATACCTCTTTTTGTTTTCAGCTTCCACATTCATTCGCAATGGAAAACGGCAGTTCCTAGAAGGAAGAGCAGAGACTTTGGGAGGGGCGCACATGCGGGGTCACCCCTGGCCGTGTCACTGGGCAGCTACGACCTTGGGAAAGACCCCGACCTCCTGGGCTGCACGGCACCCGCCCGTGGTCCGCATGGCAAGGTGTCGGGGTTGCTTCAAGGACAAACCCCCTAGTTCAGTGACCCCCGATGCCTCTCCGTGTTGCAGTAAGGAGGGCGGTGTCCGCACGCTGCCTCCCCGCGCCGGGCTCCCGCTCCCAGTCTGCGCTGCCGTCGGGGAAGGCCGTCGAGAAACGGCGGTGCAGAGCGGGTGACCCCGGCAGACGGCCCTGCCCGCACCCCAGGCCGCGGCGTCCCGGCTGGCCCTTTCCAGCCGCGCTCCTGTCCCGTCTGAGCTTTTGATGGATGGTCTGAAATGCATAAACTGATTTCAGTTTCTGCAGGCGCTAACCAAATACTCCCCCATCCTCTGTTAAGTGCGTCCTCGCCCAGTTCTGCGTGCTGGTGCCCACCTCACGCACAGTCCTGGTTTATTGTGGGTGGGATACTTTCGTGGGCCTATGGTTGGTTAGGGGCCGCTGGGACATTTTCAATTTCTGTACTTTTACAGTGTATTTTAGAGTTACGTAGGGCGATGCTTCTTATTTAAACTCTCTTTGTTATTGGTTATTTTACTTTCACACAGTAGATTGCTTTCAAGGTAAACCAAAAGTCAGGTTGAGATGCTGCGTGAACCCGGCGCTGAGTGAGCAGACTCGGCCCGCCTGGGTGCGGTGGCGGGAAGCCTGGTGGATTGGGGTCCACACTGCAGGCGTTGGAACCCCAGGCTTGCTGCTTGCTGCATGGCCGTGTGGGCACCACCTGCAGCCTGGGGCCTGCTCGCCCGTGGGGGCAGCGGAGGACCTGCTGCCCAGGTGCTCGTCTCTTGGTGCTGAGCTCTGCATGTTCGCATCCCTTCTCAGAAAACTGCCCATCGTGAGACGGCAAAGCCTTTTCCCCATATTTGCCTCTGAACTTCCATAATTTTTTCTCTTATGTTTAGGTCTCTGAATGTTTTCATGTTAATTTTGTTGTATGGTGTGAACTTATTTTCTTTCCATATTGACTCCCAATTGTTCCAGCCCTGTTTGTTAGAAAATATGCTCCTTTCTCCATTGAATTGCTGTGGCACTTTTGTCAAAAATCAATTGAAGATACATGTGGCTCCATTTCTGGGCTCTCTATCCTGTCCCATTGATGAATGTATCTGTCCTTTTGCCGATACCACCCCATCCCCATTATTGTAGCTTTGCAGTGAGCCTGAAATCAGATAGTGTCAGGCTGGCAGTCAGGGGAAGGCACCTCATATACCTTGTGAAACTAGCTGCTGTGCTTAGAAATCCATCCCTGCATTCACTGAAGGGCCAGTCTTTTTCAAAAATATTTTTTTTATTGACGAATCTTTACACACATACAGTCTATACATGGTGTACAATCAATGGCTCCCAATATCATCATATAGTTGTGTATTCATCACCATGATCATTTTTAGAACATTTGCATCACTCCAGAAAAAGAAATAACAAGAAAACACTCATACATCCCATCACCCTTATCCCTCCCTCTCATTGACCGCTAGTGTTTCAATCCACACAATCCACTACCCTTTTTTTTTTGTATGGGCAGGCACCAGGAATCAAACTTGGGTCTCTGGCATGGCAGGCAAGAACTCTGCCTGCTGAGCTGCTATGGCCTGCCCTACTTTACCCTTTATCCCCCTTATTATTTATTTATTTGTTCACATTTTTTACTCATCTGTCCATACCCTGGATAAAAGGAGTGTCAGACACAAGGTCTACACAATCATACAATCACACCATGAAAGTCATATTGTTATACAATTGTCTTGAAGAATCAAGGCTACTGGAACACAGCTCAACAGTTTCAGTTACTTCCCTCCAACCACTCCAATATACCATGAACGAAAAAGGGATGTCTGTATGATACATACAAATAACCTCCAGGATAACCTCTCAACGCTGTTTGAAACCTCTCAACGCTGTTTGAAACCTCTCAGCCACTGTACCTTGAATTTGTCTCATTTCTCTCTTCCCCCTTTTGATCAAGAAGGCTTTCTCAACCCCATGATGCTGAGTCCTGACTCATCCTGGGATTCCACGTTGCCAGGGAGATTTACCACCACTGGGAGTCATGTCCCACATGGGAGGGAGGGCAGTGCATCCGCCTGCCGAGTTGGCTGAGAGAGAGATGGGAAGGGCCAGCCTTACCACACTCTGCTACCATCAGGCATGAAATCAGCAGGGTACTGGGGCAGACCCCTCCTGGGAGGACAGGGCTTGTTTGGTGGTTGACTTTGACTCAAGGGCTCCTCCACGGCCTTGCAGACTCCTTAAACATTGTGATGGTCTGGGAGTCGTCCCCCAACCTTCCATTCCTCCTCCTTCTCCTGGGGTCACACTGGCTTTGCAGTCAGCCCTCCTCACTTCCTATCACACGGGCATTTTCCTGATAGGATCCCTCCACTTGCTTCTCAGACAGCCTGGGCTACCTTCGTAAGTTTCCATTTTCCCCCTTTGTAAATAAAAGTTGTTTTGGGTATTCTAGGTCATTTGTATTTTCATATAACGCTTTGAATCATCTTGTAAATTTCTACCAAAAAATTAGCTGGGGTTTTTATTGTGATTGTTGAGAGTTTGACTGGGATTATTTTGAGTAAAAAATCAATTAAGGAGAATTGATATCATTACCATGTTGAGTCATCCAATTAATGACAATGTTATATCTCTCCCTTTTTGTAAGTCTTCTTAAATTTGTTTAGTAATTTTTGTAGTTTGTGGTGTATAGGTCTTTTATATGTCTTGCTAAAGTTATCCCTAAATTTTTCATAGTTGTGGATATTATTATAAATGCAATTGAACTTTAACATTTTATTTTCCTATTGTTTGTAATAGTATAAAGAAATGTGATTGATTTTTCTATATTGATCTTGCATTAAGAATCATTTCTAAATTCATTGTTTAGTTCTACTAGCTGTTGGAGAGAGTCCTTAGTATTTTCCACTTATATAGCAATATCACCTGTGATAAAAAACAGTTTTCATTCTTTTCCCACCTGGACTCCTTTATTTCTTTTTCATGCCTTATTGCATGAACTGTAGAAGGGGTAAGAGCAGACATCCTTGTCCTGTTTCAAAGGGTTCATGCTTTTCCTGTGAGGGATGATGTTAGCTGTGGGTTTATCATAGATGTTCGTATTTCAGTTAAGAGAGTTTCATTCTTTTCTTTTGTTTGCTGAGAACTTTTTATCATGAATGGCTGGGAATTTATCAAAATCTGAACTTTTCTAATGTTAACATTTTAAGCTCTAAATTTCTTCTAAGCACTACCTTAGCTGCCACCCCAAAGTTTCTTATGTTGCCTTTCTTTTCGTTTAATTAAAAGTGTTTTCTCAATTTCCTTCTTATTTCTTCCTTTACCAAGGACTATTTAGAATTGAGTTGCATAATTTGTATAAATTTTGGCTTCTAAGGATGTTGTAAATAGTTAATCTAATTCCGCACTGGTTAGAGAACATGGATTGGTATTTCAGCCTTTTAGAAATTGGTTGAAGCTCGTATGACCCCACGTGCGGCTTGTCTTCACAGTCATTCCATGTGCACTAGTGTATTCTGTGTTTGCTGGATGCAGTGCTCTGCAGATGTGTACTGGGCTATGGTGGTGGATTCCGGCAGTTTTCTTCTGGGTCTTAATAATTTTTTAGTGTTTCTATCCGTTATTGAGGGAAGTGTATGAAGGCTTCCAGATTTGATTGTGAATTTGTTTATGTATTTTTGTCAGCTTTTGCTAAATGTATTTTCATACATTTTTATTAAAATTGTTATGCCTTCCTGATGTACTGGCTCTGTTAGCATTCCTTTTAATTTCAATTCCTTTGTGTCTTTGTAATCAAAGTGCAACTTTTATGAATAGCATTTCATTTGTCTTTTTAAAAAAATTGATCTTTTAAAAAAAGCCCCTGTCTTTTGATTGCAGTGTTGAATCCAGTTACATTTAATATAGTCACGGACATAGATGTATTCTAGTCTCCCATTCTTCTACCTTTTCTCTGTTTGTCTTGTCTACTTGTTCATCTGTTCTTACTTTCTTATCATATTTCATAGTAATCAGATATTTTTCCATTTCAATTCTTCAGTTGCTTTTTAAGCTATATATCTTTGTGTTAATTATGGGTGGCAAGATCTTTATCTCAATCTACACAGAGTTAATATTGAATTACTTCTGGTAAAGTATAAGAATGTTGAAAAAATATGTTTGCATTTATTCCCTTCATATTGCTGCTGTTGTCTTATATTTTATATCTGTGTAAATTGTAAATTATAAACTCAATTTGATGTTGCTTAAACTGTCATGTATCTTTTAAAGAAAATAGGATTAGAGATGAAAGGAAAAATACCTCTGGTACTTTTATTTATTTATTTATTTATTTATTTATTTATTTGCATGGGCAGGCACTGAGAAGCGAACCCAGGTCTCCGGCACCGCAGGCGAGAACTCTGCCTGCTAAGCCACCATGGCTCGCCCTGACACTTTTATTTTAGCCACATATTAACCATTTCTTTTGCTCTTTATTTCTTCCTGTAACCCGAATTTCTGGCAAGTGTCATTGCAGTTCAACCTGAAGAAATTCTGTTAATGTTTTTTGTTGTGTAGGTCTACTGGTGACCAATTCTCTGCTTTTGTTTACTTGAAAGTGTCTTTATTTCACTTTCACTTTAGAAGGAGAATTTTGCTGAATGTAGTATTTTTAGTGCACATTCCTTTTCCATCAGTATTAGTTACTGTATTTTTCAGCTCGAGTTTCTTTTTTAATAGTTTCCATTTCTCAGTTGAGATTTCCTTTATTAAATCCCTTATTAAGATCCTTCTTCCTTTTTTTTCTTTGATTCTATTTATAATAGCTGCTTTGGAGTCTTTGCTCACTTCAGCATCTAGGCCACTCATAGCCAGTTTCCACTGACTGCTCTTTTCCATGTGTAGATCACACTTTTCTGTTTATGTGCAGGTCTTTAATGAAGAGGGTATGGTGCGAGGAATTCAGAGTATTTATTTTTCTTGTTTCTAACATGCAAACTTGCCTCAAATTGCAAACTTTGCTTCCCTTGTGCTATGCAGCTACTGAAATTTCTGCTCTGCTTTTATGGCCTCCTGCTACTACCCATGTGGCTTGCTTTTGTAAATTGAACTTGCTAATATTTATATTTCAAAATATAAATCTTCTAAGACTAATTCGTCATGACTCTTCATGTATTTGGACACTGTGCTTGCACAGCTTAATAATCAATCACAGATTTAGACCAAAATTTTAATCAGATTTGAGGGTTCAGCTTTGCTGTGGTTTCTTTGCTCCAAGGGATTTCCGTTAATTTCCAGCTGCTCTGCCAACTTTAGGCTCTGTCTTCTGGTATGTGAAGCTCATAGGGTTTTAGCATCCTGTGACCTGAGCTGCGTGTCTGGAGATGGGCTCAGCTCACAGAACGGCTCACTCAGAGATCTGGCACAGGTCAAATTATCTAGGGTAGATAGACCCCTTGCTGGTCACGGTGGGCATTTAAAATATTTAAATATTTATTACTCTTCTTTTGTATATTCTTCTAACATTTATTTTCTTTTTCAAAAGAACTTTTAGAAATATTTTTCCACATCAAAATATCTATTTGTGATTTCTATTGAAATTACATTAAATTTGTAGCTTTTACTTGGGGAAATATGATATCTTTCAAATATGGAAATGCCTATCTAGAAACAAATCAAAGTCATTTGATCAAGTATTTATATGATTTTCCTAATATGTATAGTTTTATTTATATAGTGCTTACATACTTCAGGATGCTTTTATTTCTAAATGCATGGTTGGTTTGGGTGCTATGTAAATGAAATCTTCGGTATTATTACATTAAACTTGGTTGTTACTGAACTATAGTAGTTAGGAAGTTTAGACTATTTACTCAAATTTTTAAAAATTCGCTAGAATGCATTTTATTTGGTTCTCTAAGGTAAAAACTCCTATCACCTGTAAACAATTACAGTAAATAATCTCTATTATTTATGCGTATATTTGTTTAATGCACTGACGTCAGAAATAGTACTAATAATGAGTGTCTTTGTCTTGTCTAGATCTTCAACAGGAAGGGCTAATAGCATAAATACATGTTTTTATTTTATTATGAAATGTCATGGTCAGGTTCATGTATCAACTTGGCCAGGCAGTGGTGCCCGGTTGTCTGGTCGGCCAAGCGCTGGCCTGTCTATTCCTATGAGGACATTTCATGGACTTAAGTCATAATCACGTTGGCAGCATCCACAGCTGATTGCATTTGCATTTGCAACCAGCTAAGGGGAGTGTCTTCTGCAATGAGTGATGCTTAATCTAATCACCAGAAGCCTTTTAAGGAGGATTCAGAACAGACAGGCTCTCTTCCTGCTTCAGCCTCTCCTGAGAGTTTGTCCAGACCCTTCATGAGAGCTGCCAGCTTGTGGCCCACCCTACAGAACTTGGACTCTATATCCCCATGGTTACATGAGACACTTTGATGAATTTTATATTTACAGATATCTTCTGCTGATTCTATTCTCTAAAGAACCCTAGTTACTAGGTTTGGAGTATTTGTTAAAATTATGAACATTGCTGTTTCCAAACTTGTTTAACGAAATACCAGAAAATATAAACAAACCAGAAACCATGAGGTCAACTGAAATTTTTGTACAAACATTCTAATCAAACTAAGGTTATTTCTATCATATGAAACATTATGTCAAGGTAAAACGTAGAATTAGATAGAGCCAAATATATTCACATGGGAAGATTTCTAAGACATTATTAAAAGAAGATGGCAAGTTTCAAAACATAAAAGAAGTCTAATATATTCTTAGAAACAGTCTTCTATCCTCATTTGAAAAATAATTTACGAACAATCAGAAATGAATGTTGAACTTGACCAAATGGCTTTTATGACAATTGTTACAATTACTTCTTTTCCTTGTACTTACTTTGATAAATTACATGGAGACATTTACTATTCTTTTATGGAATAAAATATTTTTGGTCATGTTCTATTATTTTTAATGTACTGATAGATTATATTTGATAATACTTCTTTGGAATTTTAAAATATTTATTCATAGTTAAGATTATTATGTAGTTTCATTTTTGTGCTTCTAAAATTAGTTTAGTTTCAGGGTTATATACAATGAACTGGGAAGGTTTCCAAATTTTCTATGTGCTAAAATAATTTAAATAGTAGAAGAATGATCTCTTTTTGAGTTTGAGGGAATTTACTAATAAAAATGCCTGAACCTAGCATATTTTATGAGGTTAGTGTTTGGACAACTTTACGCGTTTCATTTTAAATTGATTTTTAACTACAAGCCAAATATGAATACTTTTGTTATGCAAAATTTTAAAATACAGATAAACTGAAAGTCACCCTGGATTATCCCTGTTCTAGTTTGCAAGCTGCAGGAATGTGATATACCAGAAACAGAATGGTTTTTTTAAGGGGGAATTTATTAAGTTGCAAGTTTACAGTTCTAAGGCCATGAAAATATCCCAACTAAAGCAAACCTACAAAAATGTACAAATTAAGGCACCAACAAGAGGTCCCTTTCACTCGAGAAAGGCCAATGAAGTTCAGGGTTTCTCTCTCAACTGGAAAGGCACATGGCAAACATAGTGACGTCTGCTAGCTATCTCTCCAGGCTTCTTGTTTCATGAAGCTTCCCCGGGGATGTCTCTGGCTGCATGGGCTCTGAGTTCTCATGGTTTTCTCATTATTTTCTTGTGGCTCTCTTGGAATCTCGAGCCTTTTCCAAAATGCTTCTTCTTTTAAAGGATTCCAGTAAACTAATCAAGACCCACCTGGGATGGCTGGAGTCACATCTCCCTCTAATCCAAGGTTAATACCTACAATTGGGTGAGTCACATCTCCATGGAGATAACCTTATCAAGTGTCCAACCTACATTATTAAATAGAGATTAAAAGAAATGGCTGCTTCCACAAGATTGGATCAGGACTAAAACAGGGCTTTTCTAGGATACATAATCCTTTCAACCAGCACAGTGTCCATGCTCAACTTCCCTCTTCCCTCAGCAGAGACAGATGCTGGCGGTGGATTGTCCAGAATTTTCTGTGCATTGCGAAACATGTAAGCACTTACAGAAATATAAAGTTTTCCTCCCTGTTACTTTGTTTTACAGAAATTGTATAATACCGAATTTATGTTTTGAAACTTGCCATCTTTTAATAATAAGTCCTAGAAATCTTTCCATGTGAATATATTCGACTCTATCTAATTCTACATTTTACCATAACATAATGTGTTATGTGATAGAAATAACCTTAGTTTGATTAGAATGTTGGCACAAAAATTTTGCTTGACCTCATAGTTACTGGTTTGTTTATATTTTCTGGTATTTCCTTAAACAAGTTTGGAGACGTTTTTCTTAAAATATCTTTAATTTCACCAGATTGCCTTTCTTCCTCTCTGCTTTCTCTCTTTCCCTTTCTTTTTCCCTCTCTCCCTTCATTTCTTCCTTCTTTCAGCAAATATTTCTTGAGGACTTGCTGAGTGCCAAGTGTAGTGCTTCAGGCTCAGTCTGTTTCTCTGACCAAAACAATCCCAAATTCCCCAGATTATGCTGCTCACATTCAGGCATGCTTTAAAGTTAGTAGGTTTGGAATACTTGTTAAAATTATGAGCATTAGACAGATTAGTTCTAATTTTTAAGTATTTTATTGTGATTATTCTCCTTTAAAAATTTTATTCTATCTGTGATGATCTGTTTTCATTCCCAATGTTTTATACTTTTGTTTTCTCTTTTTCCCTGTCTGATTACAATGCACGTATATTTATAATTCTGTCTTCCTTTGTAATCATTTTTTTGCCATAACTAAAAGCCCACAATGAAATTTATGAGCTCTGCTACTTTAAAGGGTTTTAATTCTTCATTTCTCTTCTTAACTACATTGATTTCTCTTTAGTTTCATTTTACTGATTTTCTCCTGGAATCTTAATTTAGGTACCTAGTTTCTTTCTTCTTTTTCTTGTTTAAACATTAAAGTGTCTTGGATCTTGTATGTTCCTCTGGAAAAGCTTTGGCATTCATCATACGTGTCTGTTTTCTTGACGGTTAGTGGGAAATACATCCATTTACTCTCTAGTGCAGCTCTGCTCTCTATCGCACTTAATATTCCAAGAATTTGTGGGAACCATGGGGAGCTTCCCCTGTGTTTTTCCATCAACTTCCAGAGAAGGAAAAGAAGTCCAGTTCTAAGGACGGGGCAGCAATGCCGTCTGGGGTCTGGGCGGTGACCTTCCATGCCCTGAGGTACAGCCACTGCCCTCTGGAGAGTTGGTGAAAACAACGCAATACCTATGAAGAAGAGGCGACATCTCAACCAACCAAAATCTTCCTCTTCTCTGCTTAAACTGCTTCATCTTGTTAGAACATTGACAATAGCTTTTTCGTGGGTCTTAACGTTTGGAAATTTTACTAAGTTATGTGCAGACGCAGACCTCCTCCTAAGTTTTCTGATAATTGCACCAACACTTGTTTTGTATTGAGATTAATAGAAGCTATTTTTCAAGTGTGTAATACATGCCAGAGAACGTCCTGAGGACTCCATGGCCTTCTTCCATCCTCAGAGCAACTCTGCAGGCAGCTCCAATATTTTAATTGTGAAAACAGACTCACAGTGTTAGTAAGCGACAGAGCTGGAATTTGAACCCCAGTTCTTGCAGCTAAAAACCTGCACTTTCCACCACTTATTTTTAAGAGCACATAGACATTTTATTTTATTTTTATTGCTCTCTGTTTCCCTTTTCTCTGTAGTCTAGGGAGAAATTCTCCAGCTGGTCATCTAACCCACTGATGGAATTTTCTCCATGTTCAATTCCCTTCTTTCTCTCCATGTGCTTTTTAATACAGCAATCATGCTTTTCAGCTGAAAGCAATATTCTTGATTGCAGAGTACACTGTCATTTGAAATTTTATTAAAAAATTCTAAGTAGGAAGTAAAAACATTTTCCTTTGGTTATTTGCAGTAAGTCTGTTTCATCAGAGGACATTTCTGACTACTCACACTGTTGTTTTTCTTTTAGTTACTAAATCATTGTGCATGTAGGGAGACATTTTCTTTGTCAGTTGATCTCCTCAGAGAGCTGCAGTTCGTGGTTACTCGTTATTGGATTGGAGCTGGGTTCTTGCAGATGTTTTGTTGGACTCTGTTTCACATCTTCCCGAATGAGGAACAGTCGTATTACAGTTGTATTTGTTCTCATTTTATTGTGCCAAATAAGAGGGGCTATTGTTGGAGGCCGAAGATGGGTCGGGAGCTTTGCTGTGCAAACATTTCCTGCTTGTTTGTTGCTTTTCAAATTGGCTTTCCTGCTGTGGATTGCCTGGGCCACGATCCCTCCCTGAATAACTGAAGAGCCATTCTCTCAGGACCTGTCAGCCTGTCACCACCATCACCTCCATCAACCCCATTATCCCCATCACCTCCATCACCTCCATC